>CM056592.1:26291110-26321110 GCA_029721435.1 Gymnothorax reevesii
ATCCTGGCAGCCTCCAGCAGTACGGGCCTCCGTTACCTCCAATCATTTCAGGTTCATGAGGCCATAAAAACACAAACCCTGAATTTAAAGTTTAACTCTCCCAGGAGCCATGATCATAAGTGCAGGTTACAACATTCTTAACTGGGCATTTCAATGCTAATGTCAAAATCCCTGAAAGCAAAGGAGAATTTGAATAAATAATGTTCAACATACATACATACATTCATAGATATGAAGGTATAACTGAGAGCAAAGTGTCGGTTGCTATGCCTTCACCTACCTTCGCTTCACAAGCGCTAAAAGTTATTCTTCGGCCCTCAAATACAGCTGACCTCATGATACCATGACCTTTGACCTGATGACCTCCAGAACCTGTTAAGTTCAGCTACCCTCTATGGAGAGTTACCGTGTCCAATTTGGTCAAAGTCCCTCCCGTCCTTCAGATGTGTAAGATGTTTAACAGACAGACAGACAACTGGGAAATGGTATTCCACCCACCTGCTGCGTGGGGCGTAGGCATAAAAAATAAAATTACAAAAAGACTCTTCAGAAGGACGCGAATGAGAGAGCAATTAATGCCACTAAAATGTCAGTCAGCCCAACAAGATGTGTCATTGTACTCCACTGTAGGAAATGCCAACCACTTTATCTTGGCGGGACTTGGTGCCTCTGTCGACTTCGCCAAACATCGTTTGTCTTCTCTATCGAGCAGACTGACCTCAGAATGACCGATGCACAGAAGTACTTTGCCGCGGAGCTCATTTCGTTAAAGCGAATAAAGCATCTGATGTTAAAATTGATCCGCGCATTGACAATGTGGCAAGTAAATACAATAATTAAACCATCGCGATAGCGTCCCGCAAGCAGCCACTTTTACGGCACTGAGGAGAGTCACCGCCAGTCAGTCTCAGCATGGTAATGACACGCCGCCGCCGCGGCTAGAGGAGTTTCGGATCAGTAGCGGCTCGTGACACGGCAAGAGGGCAAGCTCAAACAATCCCTGAAAATTAATAATTGGTCATGACCTGTTTTCAATCATTAATTTAAATTACCACTACAGAAACTCTGAAAACTTTATCAGATGTGGCCAGTTTTCATTTATAACGCAAACCGATTATGACTTTTCTTTACTCAGCAGTTGGAAGCAATGCATGTGTTTCGCGATCGTTTAAAGCAATTCTTACCTTTCTGCCATTTTTACACTTCTCTTTTGTAATGTTAAAATGCTCCTAATAAGCGTATGGCACACTAAAATGTAAAAGAAATCCACCAGGTGTTGAGACTCATCAATATTATATATTTACGTTAAAAGTCTGACCAATCATTTTCTTCGGTCCGAATTAAATTATTTGCTGAGCTTCCTGTCTGTCTCATCCGTCGCCGCGTCCCTTGCAGTTGCCTTCCGCTGTCACCGCTTGTGAGTCGCGCACCTCTCTGGCAGAGCAGCGGAGCGGTAGAGACAAAACGGGTAGCAACTCAACAAAGTTAAGCTGCAAATAAAACAGCTGCAGCTGCTCTTGATTTAATGACTAACGTTACCGGGACAATTCTGGTGAGGTAAGAGGTTATGACAGCAGTTTTGAAAGAAAATATGTATGAATTCTGCCGAAAAACAACGCATCTGACTGTAAACAAACAGGCCCTGAAATGCTATAATTACTATAATAACGTTAATGGTAGTCAGACGTTACGAGGGCATTTTGTTTAATACCACATATAGAACTGAATATTATGTAATTGCTGTTGGTTAGTTTTCACTAACCGGTGCCTCTGAATCTGACTCCATTGCCCCGTTTCAAGATGCTTTCACACCGGACGCAAAACAAATTTTTTGTATGACAGATTACATTCAAAGTCAATGCAAAAACGCGAATACGCGCAAGATTTGCGTCTTTGCATTGACTTTGAATGTAATCTGTCGTGCGCTACATTCACGCTGCTCACTTTTTCACCGCACGCGTCAGGGGAGGAGGGGAGCCTCAGAGGTCAGGCAGGGGGAAGAGGGTGGGACTTTGGAGGGAGGCGGAGTTGTTCATGTTCAAATTTTTACTATGTGCTGTGCCGCATACCAGAAAGGTAAGAATTGCTTTAAATGAAATAAGATCATTTGAAAAGTCTTCATGCAATTCCATTGCTTCCAACCCCTCCACAATTCTGCGCGAGAATCTGTTACATACGCGTTGATTGAATAATTGCTGACTACAGCAGAGGAAGTAAAAATGCCATCTAAACTCACGCCGAATGCGTGAGAGTTGACAGGTATGCGTTATAAATGAAAACTGGCCACACTTGAGAATGATGAGATTTTTTGGTGTCTGTAACGGTAATTTCAATCATTCATTTAAATTACCACCTGTGGCCAGTTCACGACCCCCCACTGTTTGGGATGCCGGACAAGGCGAACAGCCATAGCTGGATCCAGGGGGGTGCAGGGTTGGCCTATGCCCCCCTCCCAGATTTTTGCCGCGCCCCCCCCTGCTTCTGACTTACTGACGTATACTTCAGCCCACTGACTGTGTGCTTCAGCCAAAATCTAAAGATCATTCAATCATTTAATGGCATTTTTCAAATGGATTTTCTGATTGGCTGGGGGTTCAGCTGACTTGTCTCTAGCCTAGTGGTTCACAAACTCGGGCCTGGGGGACCACTGTCACTGGGTATGCTGGTATTCACTGCAACCGGAAATGCAATCCTAGAATTCAATTAGGTTTTTGATTTGTTTTAATTAGTTGGATTTTATTTACCCTCCAACTTCACATTATGAGAGAAATGCTATGCCTGCCATTGGAAATGAAAGCCCCATGTCCATATTGTATTTATAATGTTGCAATACAAGTAATACCACAAGGTCTAATATATTTCCCAATCCAAGTCACACACAAGGGAATTATGGAGCCTCGATAGGTTGCTGCACATAGTTAAAGTATTTGTTTTTTTGCTTTGTTTGTTTGTTTGTTTTTATAATATAAACACTAAACAGGTGCTAGCCATTGTCAATTGCTCTGCCTTCTAACGCCTTATTATCAAATATTTCAATTTAGTGACCATTCATCAATAATTATACTAATCGAGAGCCTTCTGATACTTGAAAGTTATTGGTACGTCTGTTTAAATTCCTCTCTAATTATGGTGTAGTTTCCCATATAACATTACGTGAATATGAAACTTGAATTCTTCATAACATGCCTAACTTTTTTTTGACAATATTGCCTTAAAAAGGGAACTGAAGAAAAGTAACAACTCATTAAAATTCTATGGTTGCATTTGTGGTTGGAATGAAAACCTGCATATGCGACGGTTCCCCAAAACTGAGTTTGAGAAGCATCGCTCCAGCCATCGCCATGTACAAGTCTCATTGTCATGGGTTAACTCCTCCACCAGACAAACTGCAGTCTGGTGGGAGGTAAAACCAAAATAAGGCGTGCAGGACCCAGGTTCCAGGATGGTTAAAACAGGAGATTCTAATAAAACAAACCAGGGAGCAGCCACAAAATATCAGGGTTAAAACACCATAAACTACTAGTAGGACCAAAATGCAGTGCCGTTGAGGACTGGCAACTGCCAGCCCTAAATACCCTCACAAATCTCCTCTACCCCAACGAGCAGCAGGTGCAGCTCATTGAGGTGGAGAGAGAAAGTCACAGGGGAGGGGCTGTAAGGCCAAAACCCTTACACTTATACTCATAGGCAGAAATTAGAAAGAGACGGCAACTGGAGGAACTATTGCTCACCTGTTAGGCTCAAGCCACACTGAGCGGATTAGATACCGTACTACAATAAAAGCATAGGAGAGACTGTAAGGTTTCTTGCTGCTAGTGAATTCCCCCTCTGTGGAACCTCTGAGAGCCCTCTGTCTATGAACGATGATTTTTCTGCTGGGCTTTGCATGAAGCTGTTTGAATACACACTCACAAAGGATGCCAAGCTTGGAGAGATTTCCTGTGGTATACCTCAAAATACAAAGTATACTTCTCATAATTTGCTAAATAAAATTATTGAAACCCTGGCAAAGTTGGTGTTGCTTCAGATTTAAAAAAAATATGACCATGCTGACACAGCAGGGTTTTGCATTAAAAGTGATGGGTGCAACATAGAAAATCTATTTTTTTTTTTTTTAATGCAATTCTGTCCTTTTAATGTCCAATTCTGTCCACTTTAACTTCACTAGCACTGACACTTTGTTCTCTCCTCCTCTGGTGGTGTATACCTACTGTTTTGTTAACTTGCAGTTCTTCATTATAGCTTGCAATGCTTTCATCACTTTGTAAGTTGCTTTGGGTGATAGGGTCTGCTACATGGAAATGTAAATGTATTAACAAAGACTAATCATTTTGAATAAGAAATGGCATAGTTTTTTTTTTTCTTTTTTGCTTGAGTGTATAAGTGTGTCGAGGGATAGGTTTTGTGGGGGGGTTTAGGCCTCTGTATACTGACAACTAGAAGCTAGACCACCACTGTGTACCATTACACCCCTCAGAAAGTTTCACTGCACCCCCAGCAGGCTGCATCTGGCCCTGCGAACAGCGTATGAAGATGGCCGCAATTTAAAATGATTAACTTACACTAACCTACAAAAATCGATATGTCAAATCAGTGGGCTTCTCCTCAAACAAACTGAACTGTCTGGTGAAACAGGCAGCCTGGGAACGAATACAAAATGAGCAGCTAAGCGCTCTGGTCATCCGCCGGTGGCCACCCACACACAAACACACGTGAATACGCGAGAGTGCACGCACACAGCACACACAGAGCTCGAGCGCGACAGCCGTTAGCCTCGCGACGCTGATTGGATTTGCCATTGTTTGCATTCAGCGTCAACTCTGCCATACGGCCTCCTGACGCCTCTAGCATGGAGAGCAACAAAGGTGCTTAATAAGGAATGGAGTATTGTGTGGGCTTAATAAGACACATGCCACAGGCAATGTATGTCTGGGGAGCCGAACTCGGGAACTGAAGGGGGCCTTTTCCCCATGCGACACCTCCTTTGAGCCGCTTGGCGAGATGCAGTACTTAAGCCATTAATCTACACCTCACAATGCATGGGACACTGACATCCCAAACAATTGAGAATTATCTTAACTTTATGCCTGGACAGTCCATGTGGGCAGATTTTTACCCCTTTTCTGCTGCATTGAGCAGAACTAGTGTGAGTATCGGGCAAAATAATTGCCACCTGACAAAGGCTGTCTAATATTCTCGCTCTTCCAAGAGCAAATACAGCATTTTTCAACAGATTTTAAATATGGCATATGATATCGCAACAGTTCAATTTTTCATTGAGTTGTGAAAATGTATCGACAAATATATCCCTCTGACACACAGCATAAATAGTAAAAAAGCTAGGGGACACAAACTATTTTCAACCAAAACATTAACATGCATTTCAACATTTATTCTCAAAAATTTATCCCATTTCTTTGAAATGTTCCCAGTGGTACATGTTTCTGCGTCGCAGAGTATAAGCTTCTTATGAGAAAAATAGGAGACCCGTGTGCCATACAGGTGAATACATTAATATCTGGTGTTTAAGTGGTTTTAACCTGTATGGAATTAGCTGGTTTAGTAGAGCATGTATGAATACTCAAGTTTTGCGAGGCCCTTTTGTCTCGAGGATTCCCCGGCTGCATCAATTCAGTTTAAGTTTCAATTCAGCTAAAATGTATTTGTATAGCGCGTTTTATAGAAGAACTGTCACTAAGACTGTGTCTGAGTGGCAGAGGGCCACATGACAACCCAAAATCAATAAAATAGCAAACAAGGCATAAAAACAACACCCAGTAGGGAGAAAAATCCTCAAATAGTGGAATAAATTCCCCAAAGGGCAGTAATCCTACACTGTAAACCCAGATAGTGTGGCAAACTGAAATCTTTTGTGGAAACCTATTACAAAAAAAAAATAATAATGTAAGCCAACTTACTTTGATTGGATTGTGTGAACAGTATTTAAAGAACATACGGTAAAAGTTATTCTTACCACTTTTTTAAGTGCTGTGAACGCAAGATCACTAGTTGTCTTACTTGATTTTTTTCTTTTTTTTTTTTTTTGAGGTCGGCAGTTTCCACAAAACAATTGAGTTTACCACACTATCTGGGTGTACAGTGCAGGAGTAACTCGACTGCATTGGGGAAGCCCATCCTCCATTGGTCGGTAAAGTGAATGTTAACTGGGCTTAAGTGACGAGAAATCTACAATAATTACCCCACCCCTGCCAAAGGGTTTATGCGAGGGTATTGGAATCGACTTAGTTTGTGTGTCAGTTTATTTATTTGTTCGCTAGCAGGATTACAAGAAAACCAGTAGCTTAATTCATACCAAATTTGGCCTATAATCCAGAATAGATCTGATTACATTTTGAAATGAAATGAACTTGGTCAAGGGGAAGGTCATGGAGCAGCTAAAATCTGTGCCAGTGGCGGGGCTTGTTGTGCCAGGAACTGCTATTTATTCAAATGGGTTGTAGCCCAAATTAGGAGAATGATATCAAAAATGAAATTGAAATAATGAAAATAAAAATTGCACGGCGGGGCCTAACAGAGCAAAGGTCACGAGTTCGAACACGACCTCTCCATCATGTTCACAAGAGTTTTTCCCAGATACTCCTGTTTCCTCCCACAGTCTTGACACGTTTATAAAGGTAATTGATGACTCTCATTTTGCCCGTAGCTTTAAGTGTGTGAGCGGACGGGGGTATGAGTGGGTGGAGTTGTTGCCCTCCGCGGGGGATTGGCAGACTGTCCAGAGTGCATTTTCACCCGCCTCTCGCCCATTGCAGTCTGGGATACCATAATCTAGACGAGATCAGAAAAATTTTGCAGTTTTCTCCACAAGACGATAAGCAGGTTTGTGCTTGTATTCTTTGATGGTGAGGGGGGTCATCCTATTTTTGATGCCAAGAGCCTGTTGTATTGTTGCTTATAGGCATTGCAGATTTCTCTTTAACACGGAACGTTAGTACACACATTAGTGACTGCACACCAGTCAGCTCACATTTTCAATCATTATCAGAGTTCAGTATACTGAGAGGCTTCAAAAACAACTAGCTTTTTATTCAGAAATTCTCGGAAATCTCAGAAATAGCATTAAACAGGGCAAAGCTACACCGTGAGAAATCACTGCAACAGATTACAAGCCGTAAGCCTGCCGTCTTCCCAGTGAAAAGACACAAAACTGTAGACATAAGGCTTGTAATGAAGTGAGAAAAAAAGTGCTAAGAACTGGGTCATTGTTGAAAATGAATGAGCTAAATAAAAGCTAGCCATTCTTTAGCCTCGACAAAGATTCCATTACCAACACTACGTGAAAGCGTCCAATTTTACAAATCAGGAATGCATACTGTGCGCAATGCATTTTCTCAGGAAAAAATATACGAAGTCAGGACGTCAGTACTTTGAGCAGTCTCATCCAATGGACCAAGCTTAGAGACTGTATCATATCTGACGCGATATCATCTTCCGACATATCTTTGAGAACATCGAGAGCTTCTTTCGTAATTCCACACCCACCTATTTATTAAGGCCTTGAATAAACAGCAGTGAGGTTATTTAAGCCCAATTTTACTTTGGAAAATACTCAAGCGCTTTCAAATGGATACTCGTTACAGCACTAAATGGAGCTAAACTTAACGAGTTTAGGCATGGTGCTTTATCTAGTGTTTTTCCTCATAAAAGTCACATTTAATAAAAAATCTATTTCACCATTTTAATTAAAGTTCCATTACGTTAATAGTTTCAACCTGCCTTATCCTGGGTCAAATTAATTACAAAAAATACAGGAAAGCCATCTTTCATAGACACGTATCTAAGTCCCGCGTAGCATTGAAATAGAGCAAATATTACTCTTTACTTCAAATAATTACTCATTAAGAATCTAAAGCCTAAATCCATAACACTTCACAGTATTCACTACTGCAAGGATGGCAGTTAATTAAACAAACCATTGATAAACTTTGAAAGCACAATTTCGATTTCTGTACTTCACCAAGGGGTTTTTCCCTTTTATATAACCAGGAAAGTTGCGCTGAGAAAAATGCTTATCTTTCCCAAGGATGCCAAGGGGAAAATGGCAGTTAGAACATTTGCAAGTAGAAAGTTATAAAGCACCTGGAGCAGTTTTTGGGTTAAGGGCCTTGCTCAGGGCCAGCAGGAACAGTTCCAACTTGATCTCTCCAGATGCCAGTCAGAATCCCGCGAAAAAGCGACTCTACAGACACCAGTCAAGTAACCTAACAAGAGCCAAGGATCCTCAAATCTGACCCACCCATCCAACTGTCCCTGGTTTCCTTTCCTCCCAGGGAATCAACTAAGCAACTAGCACTGCCGATTACCCCAGACTGGTTTCACAACTGACATACGGGAGTGTAGAAAACCGGCAGTTTCTGACCCTGGAGGACTGTAAGTTAAGAAATTGGGTAAAAAGTAAAATTCCTAGTGTTAATTCAACACAAAGAGTTTATATGAGTCCATCCCGGCCATCTTGGACTGAAATAAACTCTTCAAAAACTTGATTTAACACTCGACAATTTACTTTGCACTAGGCTATCCTGCTGCCAGTGTTTACAGACATAACATAGAAAAGTTCTTGAGTGTGTGTGTAGCAGGGACAAGCTACCAAAATCCCACCCCTAATACAATGTCAACCTCGAAAAGAACTCAGCCTGGTTCCTCCAATTGTTACGGGCCAGATCTTTCTAGAACACATATCCATCCAATAACCACTCTGTTTCATCAAGATACCGATGCAACTGCCAAATCTCAACCCACTCCCCCCAATGATCCACTTTCCTTCCCTTATGGGTAAGACAGAGCTCTCTAGGACAACAAATGGAATAAGAAAATCTTCACTTGTCATGCAAATTAGACAAATTTTTTGTGTTACTAAGAAAGAATGTGATAGAATTAAATGATTTTAGTCTTAAAATAAGTAAATTAATCTTACCTAGTATTTTCATCTTTCATTTTTTGCAGTGTAAATTACAGATCTTCAAAGGGGAAATTTGCTCCACAGGCTACATCCTGCATTGCTACATCCTCAGCAGTAATTCCTAACCCCCCTCCTCTGGTACCACTGGCCAAATCCAGGTATTTGTCGTGTTTCACGTTAAGCGAACCCAATTCAACAAATCAAAAGGCTTGATTAGACACATCAGGTGTGGTTAAGGTAGAGCCCCTCCAATAACTGGATCTGGCTCAAGGTCCCCGGGGAAGAGGTTGAGGTTGAGGAACCACTGACCGAGATCAACCTGTTCCCTGCTCCACACCCCTGTTCCTGGAGATGGTGATGTGGTGCCGCCTCCAGCGATGTTTAAGAGGGAAATGGGAGAAGGTGGAGGAGAAACAGGCAGACTTCAGGGCTGTGAGTTATTCCCTAATCCCAGCACTGTCGCCGAGCATCAGCGCCCAACACGAGCTGGTGCCTCCCCCCACCCAATCAGGGCTCAGACTGTAGGTCACCGGCTGTAAGATGTGGGGAGCACTGCCTGCACTCTAATGGGACAGGACAAGGCTGTAAGGTGCTAATAACCTGTGTGAGACTGTATGTGTGGGTGTATTTTACAGTGGGCGTATTTTCTATTGGGGACCTTTTACGGTATTAAGACTGACCTTGTCAGGACCTGTAGACCACATGGGCAGCAAAGTCCAATCCTAATTGGACAAAACACCATTTTGGAGGTTCTGGTTGAGGTTGGGGGTCAGGTGTGAATTGAGGTTGGGTTAAGGTTACAGTTAGGCCTGATTTTGGGATGGTTACGTTTAAGGCTTGATTCCACCGGGAGCGTTTTGGCCACGTTACTGGCGCGACGCGGTTACCAGAGTTGATCCGCGGCCGTTCTAGACAATGGTTGTGATTCCACCAGCCGCGCCACGGCACGTCTCGGCTCTCTGCACTGCTCCGCCGAAAATACGCGCCGAGTCTATTTCTGCCGCTGGCGAGCCGCAGTCACGCTGATCTGAATATAGCAGGGATAGCTTTCCCATACTTCGGCCATATACATTTATTGGATCCAACTAAGTTAGTATTTGTGCTGATGGGAATCGCAACCAGATCGTGTCAGGCAGGAAGTAACTATCAAGGGGAAAATGCTTTTAACTAAAAGAAACCAGCCACAAATCTTTGATATGAAATTCATTTATAACTTTTTTCAAAGTTGCGATTTTGTTTTAACTAAATCCCGGGCACTGTTCTTTAAATCTATGGTGTTCACGGCTGGACTGTAGTAAGTTCTACAGCACAACAAAGACGGAAACGACATTAAATGCATTTAAAGTAAAAAAAAAAAAATAATAATAACAGAAAGCAATTAAGGTCGTTGCACAAATGTGCCGGTAAAAATGACGAACTATGCAAAATCTGAGCAGGCCGATTGTACGCGTCCGGTGGAATCCAGGGGTTAGGGTTAGGCTATCCACAATGAACAAATGTCGATGCAATGGCCCAATAAGGATAGCTGCACAAACTTGAACGCGCGTGTGTGTGTGCATGGGCGTGTGCGTGTGTGTTTGTGCATATATATTTGTGTTGTCTGTATGATAATATACTTCACACAGGTCTTTTGTGCTCTCAGGTTCAGTCAACCAGTGGTTTCCTTTCACAAGCTCAACTGTGAAAATAGACACAGGCTGGCAGGGGGGTAATAACATGATACAGACAGAAGAAAAGAGAGAGAGTGACAAAGAAAGGGAGAGGAAGATAAAAAGTGAGAGAGCGACAGTTCGAGGCAGAGACTGAACAGGCACAGCTAGACTCTTCATGTGATGGGCGTTGGTTGTAGGACGCCAAGAGCAGTGGCCAGAAATAAAAGGGAAAACCGGCAGAGAGCTGAGAGACTAAAACAGATAGAAATCACGAGACTCGCGCTACCAACGGACCTGACGCCGTCCGTGGGAGAAAACAGGCGAGCTCGAAAAAACAACAAGAGAAAAGGGAAATAAACCAAAGATTCCCTTACTCACTCACACTAATCCTGTTATGCAGCTAAGACCCTGACAATACTCTCTCTTTAAAGATCTTACCAGCTAAAGCGCCAAGAAGACAATGACACTCTAGCAACACGAGCGAGGCAGAACAGGAGCTTAAATAGGGTCTGGGTAACGCCCCCAATTAATGCCAGCTGGCCCAGGAATCAGCAAAACGATATCATCCCGGAAGAGAGTAACAAAAGGAGCTCTCAAAGCTCCAAAACCATGACACTTCATCGTATACTCATCCTCACGCACGGCAGCGGTTCTTCCCTCACTGCAAAAATCGAAAGATAAAAATACTAGATGAGATGAATTTTTTTATTTTAGGACTAAAAAAATGTATTTTTTATCACCATTTTTCTTAGTAAGACAAAAAATTTGTCCCGATTTGAGGTCATTTTGACTAGCTTGCCAATGGATTATGAAAATTTTCACTTCAAGCAAATAGTGACTTATTTTAAGTTACTATTTGCTTGACAAGTGAAACTTTTCTTATTCCATTGGCAATCTAGTCACTGGCAAGATGACTATAGGATGACTAGGACGAATCAGGACAAATATTTTGTCTCAATGAGAAAAATGGCGATAGAAATAAGCTTTTTAAGTCTAAAAATAAGTAAATTCATCTCACCTAGTATATTCATCTTTCATTTTTTGCAGTGCTCCGACCGCGACACTGGTCTCGTGTCCCTCTGAAGCGTCATATGCTCTGTACAGGGGGTCGGGGGTCAGGGGGGTCTCTCACATTACAGGGGGAGTTCAATATGGAGCGAAACTGCAGCACACTGCACTCACAATCGTCACGCTGGCAGCTCGACCCCCCTGCGTGGTCACGATAAGCTGTTGGCCACTTCACGAAGGCGCTTAACCCCAAGTTGCCCAAGAGGGAATCTGCCTCTTCCTAATCTAATCAATTGTATGTCACATTGTAAATGAAAGTTCCCGCAGAATTACTGTAAGGCAGTGCTGAACAGTACAGAATACATATAATCAGCCACTTTTCAACTATGACCGAAATAGAAATATTAGCCATATTAAGTTTGCAGTTAATTAACTGAAATCCTCTGTAAGATTCACGGCTGAAAAAAAGAAAAAAAAAAACTTTGCTTCATAACTGCGAGAAAAATAAAATGCATACACACAAAATATCCCACTTTATAATTGCTTTGAATTTTTATATTGGATTTTGAGTTCTATTTTCAAACTAATTACAGATTTTTCTTTTTCAATGTCATAGCCAGATGGCAAGTTTCTCAACCCATTCACAACTTTAAGCACTTGTACACTGAAGTAACTAGCTGCTACTTATCAGCTGAGACGCTCCTTTTACTTGAATTAATCTCCACTCTTAGCCCTAAAAAATCATGCAAATGTGAACGAAGGGAAATGGAAAAGGAAATTTTCCTTTGCAATGGATGTTGGACAAAGTTGTTTATTGCTATGTACACAAGCATGCACACAGGCATTCAGTCAGGGCGTAGCCATGTGCATCACAACTTGAAAAAGACAGCAGTGCCGTTTGTGATTGCGCACACAAGCTAGGATGCCCACACTAAATCAATCGCTCACTCAAACACTCTCGGAAACACACAAATGCGCGCAAATGTACACACGTGCGCACGCACATTCACTCGCAAATGCGCTGGCGCGCACACAGCTATGCTCGCGTACTCGTGCGCGCATCACTCCCATGCGCGTGCACACACACGCACAAACAATTGCACACAGACGCGCACTCACACACATCCTTGTTCTTCCATCCTTGTGAGGACATTATATTGACTTACATTCATTCTCTACAGAAGGCTGTCTCTACAGCCTTTTCCTAATCTTAACAATAAGCACTGTATGCCTAACCCAAACAATTACCCTAACCTTAACCTATCCCTAATTCTATCCTTACCCCTGACCTTAACCAATAAGTCATAATTTGCCTTTGTACTTCTGAGCAGAGGACAAAATGTCCCCACCAAGTAGGAAAAAAAATGTTGTCAGGTTCTCACTTTGTAGCATGCACAAGAGCGCGCGCGCGCGCACACACACACACACACACACACACACACAAACACAGTCACAGCAAGTAGGTAAGAGCCCCACCCCCTCTCCCTCAGTGGGCTCCACGCTGGTGACAGTCCACAGTGGAATTACACTAATACACTGTGTTACAGCTCTATTAGCTGACTAATCTCACAGAACTTCATTTTATTAGTCCCGCCAGACCACTGCCAAGCCTTTCTTCTCACTTTATGGATGCACTCCAAAAATAAACCTCACAGCCACAGTTTTTGTCCTGATTCTCTCCGTCACCGCCTCTGTCTATCTCTCCCACTCTCTCATACCCATTATCATTCTCTCTCCCTCTCACTTTATCTCTGCTCCATTCTATCTCACTCTCACACTGTCCCTCTCATTCCTTCTGTCCCTTTCTCTCCCCCTCTCACTCTCTCCCTCAGTCTTTTCCAGGGATGTTTTCCTCTGTTAATAAATCAGTCAGCCTTATTTTATCTTTTGACAGTCAGAACAAAAGCCCTTAAGCCACCAGTAACTCTGCACAGAGCTATGTCCTGATCTCCTGCATAGCAGGAACTCTGATCAAAGAAACACACTCCCATCTCCCAGGGCTTGAGAGCCAATAGAGTCATGCTGTGTCATAACAGCGGGAGGGGCTACACAGCAGGGCTGGTGTTGGTAACCAGTAGAGCTACACTCTGATTAGAGAAAGGCACACCTCTCAAAGGATTTGGGGACCAATTATATTGTGTTATGTCATGGAAGGTGGAGGGGTTAACACCTGGGCTGGTAACCATAGGAGCCACACTGTAATCAGAGCTCCCCTCTACCTGGGTCTGAGAACCAATGACGTTGAGGCTTGTCATAGGAGGGGGAGCGGTTAACACCAAGGTTGGTAACCATGGGAGCTACGCTGTAATCAGAACTCCCCTCCAGGGTTGGAGAGCCAATGAAATTGTGTTGTGTCATTGGAGGGGGCGGGGCAACATATCCAGAGCCCGTAACCATGGAACCCACCTCGCTTATCGCTGCTCTACCTAATCCCTGGAGCCAGGTACTTAATACCGGCCTCCCTACCCGGCAAAAAACAGATAACAAACGGATGTGCACGGCATCATGATCTCCCTCCAACCCCGTCACAAGACGTCAAAAAATAAAATACCCGCCACTTGTGCCCACTACCCTAGAACTCCGCCCGCAGATTTTATAAAATACTTCTTCCATCTAGCTGAAGAGTTCTGGTAATTAGTACATCCAGGGGTATCTAAACACCGGGGAGGACTTTACCTTTCACGAACCTGGATTTTATTAGATGTTTCTGCCGCTGCGCTGGGGAGCCGAGGTGCAGAGCGCGACCGAGGCGCAATAACAGAAAAGAGAAAGGCGTAACATACGTCGATGGGGACAAGGGGCCCACGTACCGCAGCAGCCTGACAATAGTGGGACACCCCTGTGTCACTACACTACATTAGCTTTATTTTGCGGGCACAAAATGACTTGCATTTGATAACTCAAAGTGATTGGCTTCACTCAAGAGCCTAACCGCTACACTTGTTCAAGGTTTCCTTATTCTCCTCAAGGGGCCATTCACTGCACAGCCAGCAGATACAAACACCTTTTATAGGTCAGACAGATCCTTTACAGCAGTGCCAGCTAATTTGCTGCACACTCTCGTAATAACTTTAAGTCTGTTCGGATTCTTCACGGTCAGTAACCCATGGATTTAAAAAACAATGAATAAAAGAAAAGGTAAGGACAGAATAGATAAAAAACAAAATATTTTCATTATAGTACTATCAACATTAAAACTTTGAAGATTGCAATATAAAAGTGGCTATTTTAACGCCAGTAGTGTTAGGGTCATGACTAGAGGCGGGGCTAAGGTTATAGTTACGCCTCAAACCCAGACATTTTCCCGTAATGGGTTTTAATTTCCATATAAGGAGTACAAGTTCATTCGCTGCACTTCCGCATGCGGAAGTTCGTAAAAATAGCCGATTGGAGTACGACTGGCATAAAAATATCTACTGCCCACGATAAAACTGAATGCGCTGATGAGCTAAGCTGCACACAATGTTCACGTGATGCTCAAAAGATAGCTTCATCATTGATGATTGGGCCCACTTCAGTCACCGACCTTTTTAGCCGGAGTCAAACGCTTTAACTTCTACAGGTTAGGATCCGATATATGTATCTTGTGGATAGTGGATGCAGCCACCGTTCCAAGTGAGGTGGGTCTCAACACATTTACTGAAAAGTTAACTTTCTATTTTTTCCTTTTTTGGGGGGGGGTTAATGGGAGTTTCAGCCTCATAAAAAACCTCACAGCAGCTTTAAAAATGAGACGGAGGGGGGTGGGGGTGGGGTGGAGGGTGCGGAGGTAGACAGTCACGCTGTAATGGTAAGATAATTCCCATTACAGGATACAAATAGCCGCTTTTCCACGGAATTCATAAATCTGCCGGCTCTCCAGCTATCGCCATTCTGCACTGACTGCTCCTCGGAGAGTTCGAAATTCAGCTTTATGAAAGAAAAGAGCGTGGAAGACAGGAGAGAGAGAGAGAGAAAGAGAGAGAGAGAGGGGGTAGTTTTCAGGGGACCAATCTTACGAGAGGTCTGACACATAAACTCAAGCATGTGCACGCGCACACACACACACACATAGATATTGCACACATATACCAACACATACATTCACACACACACACACACACGCGCACACACACACACACACACATATTTTATCACCCTGCACACATATAAAAACATACATAAACAAACAGTTGAACAACCCAGCGCTAGAAGTACTTAAAACACAAAATATACATTGAGAAAATCGACTTAAATAACAAAAAAGACGCCTCCCCATCATGACGCCATGATGTGCTCAAACATGACTTAAGTACTTTTAGCAGTAGGCTTCAAAATTATAAACCAGATAGATATAAGACAAAGTTCAATATTAGCCTGGCTTTCCTTATCAAAGCAGGCTCAAACGTAGCATGGCTAGTTATGAGGGCCGCCATCATGACATTAGAAACCGCAAAACACAACAGCAGTCCGCTATCAGAGCACCCAAGGTGAGTGTGACCGCCTGCCTTCCTGAATTCCATTTCACAAAGCAGAATGGTGGAGTTAGACAGACAACTACGCAAAGCACTTGATGCAGAAACCCATCCAAATGTGGAACATGACCTTAGATAAACGGGACAGCTCTGAGTTTAAATTGGCACAATTAGCTATCTAACATGGTTATCCTGCTTTGTGAAATAACACTTCAGTCATGAATGCTGTGTTCCCATAGTTCCATTTGATGCTTCTGAAGGTTGGTTCGGCTCAGGATGATTGACAGTCCGGAATTACATCCCCCCAATTCCCAATTCGCCCCAAGTGAGCTGCAGGTGGATGTACAGCCTGTCGGAAACCTTCAAATAAAGAGGATGGCCTGTCCACCGGTCAGCCAATGAGAGACAGGCTGCAAGCTCAAAGCAATGCACCATGGAACATAGAATGTAGAGCTAAGAAAGACATGCTTTCTGTTAGCCAGGAAACCTACACCCACATAAAGTGCTAAGAGAGATAGGGCAGTTAGCGTTAGGCTAGGACACCTGCCTTTGTCTTTCTGTCACCAACTGCCACCCCTAGTCACTCGACACAAACCCAGGACACTTTTCCAAACAGAGAGCAGATTTTTCCATTCAGTCAAAACGGCTGCGTTAACATGTCCATCAGCAATTTAAGGCCATGCGGCGCAGGGCTCTACATCTTGGTGGGGCTGGTGAGGGAAGGAGGCAGTAGATGTATTCCATCAAAAGAAAAAAAACAAGAGTTCCAACAAGCTCGGAATCGCAGCGTCGCATTCCTCGTCTTCTCTGACACTCCAGCAGGGAAGCGCATAACTAAGACAACAAATCCCGTCCCCTGGGAAAAAAAAAACGCCCTTGTCTTCTCAGCGTCCCAGTAAAACAATGCATTTTTTTTTTTTTAATAAATTTGGCATCTCCAATCCCACAGGAATCTGGAATGCCCAATTGGTGGACTATGTACAAAGCTTGCTCGTTTGCGACCCCCCGCTGCCAACTCAGGAGAGTGAAGACAGTTCACGGGTCTCCTCCGAAGCACGCGCCCGTCAACCACCGCTTCTACACTCATTGGTTGAATCTTCGCAAGTTCAGAACAAGGGCGGAGGAAACATGAACAGGCTTAGAATCTTCCTGACGAGCGCCCGTCTGGCCAACAGGAGGTGCTTGAGCAACGAACAAAGCTGTTTATTTATTTGCCTTCGCCCAATTTGAAACCCTGTAGCGCGATGGCCAATTGTGTGCTACTCTGAAAAAGCTGCCGACCACTGCCGGTTGGTACGACCGGGTCTCGAACCCGCGACATGATAGTCACCTCTGCACTGCAGCGCAGTGCCTTAACTGAGTGAGCTATCCGGCAGCTCAAAAACAATGCACAATCCACCCACCACACACCCCTCCCCTCCGCCTTGATCGAAAGCGGAACGTATGGGATCGGAAGCGACCTCAGCGAGAGCCTTTTGTTGGGATGCACACTTTGATACCAGCTGATGGGTTTATCCAGGCCTGCTCAGGGGACGCAATCAGCAGTGCCTTACTGGGGGGTAAAACAGTCAAATTAATAAAGAACAAATGCCTTCCCCTTACAAACCACTGCCACTCCAGAATTTTAACCTTTAAGAAGCCCCAGCATTTTTGCCACTTTGCACTACAAGTACCCAACATAAGGGACCATTAAGTGCTCTTCTCCGTCTCTCCAGCTCTCTCTCCCATCTCCTTCTATCTTTTTTTTCCCTCGCAAATGTGCTCTTTATTCTGCAGTGAAACAGTAGACTGCGGTCCCCAGTCTGTCCCAGTGGATTCTGGGAAGAATTACAGAGGCTCCTGTATTCTCAAACTGAGGGGAACACAGAGGAACCGGCCCCAAAAACCCCCCACCCCCCCAAATGGTTTCTCCCTCCACACAGAGCGAGTATTTACACACGTACAAACGTGGGCGTGAATGCGGACTGCCGTTAGTCGGGCGATTCTTCAGCGGTGCAAATCAAGAGTCGTAGAAGCCACAGAATACTCAGCAGGGGGAGTACAGAGGAAAAAGAACTTTTTTTGGAATTCTTTCCGCGGTTTACGAGCGGGCTGGGGCGTCTCTTAAATCTCGCGGTTCGCCGATGTTTGTCGACTCCGCTGGCCGCTGTGGCTGGACTTCTGGGTAGCGTTTCTGGGAACTGAATTAGCCCTCTCATCTCCTCCTCAACCCAATTCGACCCCACCCCCATCCCCGCAAGCCGACCCCCTTCCCCCCACCGCCTACAAATCTCCACACTGCCAACACACCAACTGTATCATGGCAAGGTCGTCCAATCCAGCTGCTCCCCTCTCAAACTCCCCGACCCCCGCCTCCATCTGCTCAATCTGCGCGGCTATTACTAATGGGGTGAAAGCTAATGATGACGGGGATGATTTTTGGGGCCCCTGGCTGCTGGAGGGGCCCAGAGTTTTATAGCATCACCCCAGATCCCCGATAATGATAAACCGCTCAGGAAAAAAACCCTATAATTCTTGAAAAAGAATCAAGGTCACTCCGCCAAACGCTGGCAGTCGAACCTCTGCTGAGTGCAGATATTTGTATCATTATTGTTTATATACGAGCACGAAACTTGTTCAAATCGCTCCGTTTGACGCATAACAACTCCCGAGTATTTATAGTATCTCCACCAGCTGTCATTTTCTGCAAATAAATGTTCCAAAAAGACAGCAATTTTGTTTGGAATTGAAAGAACATGAACAGTTAGATTATACGCAGACACGAGCCCATAAACAGTGAGACTGAAAATTTGCTGCGGTCTCTTAATTTCTTTCAGAGCCGTAGTTTTTCTTTTTACTGTCAACCCCGGCCTGGAACAAATGGGGAGAATAACTCACACAGGACAGCGACACAGAAGACCTCGACGCAGTGAGTCACTTACAAGGTCATCCCATACTCTACTTCTCCCCCCTCCCTTCTCTTTCTCTCCATGTCCCTCCATTTTTGTCTGTGTGAGACCTGGTCAAAGAAAAGAGCAGATTGAGATCTTTCTCTCTTGGAGTAAAGGAGTCTGAGTTACAGGCCCGAATGTTTTTAGGTGGAGCTTTAGCATTGGCAAGTCAGTGTTAAACTCCCCTGCGTTGCCTCTCCCTGTTATACCTTGCGTACTAATTTACATTCTCTTTCCTGAGTCAACTCAAAAGTCACACTTTTTTTCTATCAACACTTAAAAAGTGCGCCCGGTTTTATGAGAACTACGTTTGTTGACCCGATGACATGCTTCTGAAGAGCTGCGCAGAAAAGTGACGCGTGACTTCTGCTAGTCGGCCTTATTAAAGCCGATGCCGACCGAACGCAAGTCTCTATGCACCTGCGCGGTCTGCCTCCCGCTCCTCTCTTTCAACTCAGGCCTGTCACAGACGCCCACAGAGACCAGGATGAAGGACCCCCCTCCCCTTCTAAATGCTACACCGCGATCCGTCCGCGCGTCACCCGGTTTCTTCTTTTCCATGAATAATATATAACCTTTTCTCCATTGTTCAAGCAGCAAAAGAGAGCCAATTACGAGTTACAAAGTAGAACAGAAATTCTCTTTTTTGAGCAAAAAAAAAAAAAAAGCGGGGCGAGATAGTAAAGAGTGAGCTATGCTACAGCAGCCGTTAAATGTCATGTAATGGGTCCTGCGATGCTGAGCGCTAGAGCCCTTCACTGAATGACACATACACACACACACACACACTTTCTGGAGATATGTGGGGATGCACCATCCCATTAAATGTCACCGTCTTTGCAAAGCGGAATATTAGGGGCCCCTGGTCACCTTTATTCCTCCCTCTTTCCCATAATGCACCCTTTCTATAAAGTCTCCCGTGAATTACCAAGGCAACTCCACCAAAGGGCCCATTAATACTTTGACGGCAAAAAAAGCATGAGAGAGAGGGAGTATGACAGAGAGAGAGAGAGCAAGAGGGAGGGAGGGAGAGGACCGGGGAAAGAGGGAGGAGGGAAAGAGAATAAGGGAGAGACGGGGAGAGAGGAGGGTTAGCAAGAGAGGAAGAGAGAAAGAGAGTATGGGAGAGAGAAGGAGAGATAAATATTGATAAGGAGAGTACTGAGAAAGAGGGGAAGATTCATATTGAAGGAGCAGAAGAAAGAGTGTGATAGAGGGAGGAGCGGCGTTAGAGGGAGAGAGAAAGCCAGCAAGGGGGCGGAGGGAAAGGGTCGAGGAAGTGAGGAGGGGGGAAATCTCAGCTCCTATCAACACTCCAATTAATCAATTAGCCTCAGCCAATCGATGGCTCCGGCCAGCCTGACAGCTCGACAGCACTCAGGTGTAATTAAAATTGTAACTATTGACAAATCAAGACGGATGGATCCTTTCCACTGTGGCCGTTTGCTACACAGCCAGTTCAATGGGGAGGGGAGGGGGCAGGCCAGGGGTCACTCTGGGGGCCTGTAACATGCTTATTAGTCAGGGAAGCGGCTGCCGTGCGGGCCCCGTGAGTCGGGGACTTTTTCCACATTCATCTATCTCTCGAAAGGAGCTCATTACAGGCAACAAAACCAGCATACCAGGTGGACGTTATCATTCCAGAGCGAGTTTCGCTGCATGTATTTTGAAAAGCTCTGCAGCTGATATCTTTTTCTATTGGCTGTATTGTGCAATGGTTCGAAGACCTGTCCTTGGGGCACACCGGCCAGATCCAGGTATTTGTTGCATTCTGCTGAAACCATATTTCAAGACACGGCCCAACAGCATTATTTGATAGAATTGCAAACCAAAGGAATAGCACTCCAGGAATCAATGTTCAGACAGCTCATCAAACAATCATAAGGTTTTTAGAAAAGAAAAAAAAAATCAGAAACACATCAGAAAATACCTAGATCTAACAAAAAAGATCGTTTTTAGTGATGGGAATAAAAAAAAAAAACCCATACATAATTAAGTTGAAAACTGAAGCCAAAAAAGGAGGCAAATGAAAGGGCTGCCTAACCTTGTTCCTGAAAATCAACCGTTCTGTAGGTTTTCACTTCAATCCTAATTCCCATTACAATCCCATTAAATATCAGCCCTATAAGTTGTCAACACGTTGACTAGCCCACAATATGCGGAGTTAGTGATGGAATGAGAACCAGCAGGAAGGCAGATCTCCAGAAACAGAGTAGGGCGGATCTGGTGAATCACGTAGTGCACTTCAGACCCAAGAAACCAGGTGAGGTGAATTAACTGAATAACAAATTGCGTTAATGACCAATTATGATAAGAGCTGAATCACAACTAAAACCAGCAGACGATCCAGCTCGCCACAACCACAGCTGGCCACCCTTGGAGTTGCGCAGCGCCTCCTCGGCTTTAGAAAAACGAATAACTTTTTCCAAAACTACAGCGCACCAGGACGAGAAGCCGCTAATCCTTCACTAAAGTTACCGCACACTTTCTGACCCAGTTCTGGTCTACATTGTACTCCACCAGCAAAAAGAAAACCCGCAGCCAATCACACTCCACTCGGTTACACAAAAGGGACGCCTTTAATACATTTTCAATAAAAATTCTGCAGAAACAAATAAATGGAGCGCTCTGGCGACTGATGAAATCAAACGCAAACGCCAGTCCCCGCGCCACTGATCAGGGGAATATAATGCAAAAGTGCGAACAATTAGATGACAGCTTAATAGTTTTAGGGAGAAAAATGCCAACACTATGGGAGAGGGAGAGAAAAGAGAGATAGAGAGACAGGGACGCACGAGAGAAAACCAGAGAGCGAGAAGGAGAGAGAGGCTGCCACAGTTTTCTCATGTCCCAGGCATTCATTCCCCTGTAGACCCACAATGACAGTTAACATTTTAATATGAAAGACTGAATACTCTCTCATTGTAGAAGTGTGCAACAAAACAGCACTACCCACAATGCACCACCAACCCCCCACCCCCACCCACTGCCACCCCACTCACTGCTCTCCCCATTCTCCTCGCCGCATTTTCGTCTGTATTTATACTTCATTTTATCTCCAAGGTTACCTGACATAAGGCTCCAGACACAGTGAAAAGAGGAGATTGTGTGGTCTTACAGGAAGATTGATAAAGGAGGTCGGGGATGTCAGGGGAGCTTGTGTGTGGGGGGGTGGGGGGGCAGGACGGGGGGGCTGCAAAGGGGAACTGCAGGTTTTTTTTTGGAAACGTCAGAAACCCCACTTGACCGGCCATCACAGCTGCCTAACTCTCCTGTCTAGCACTCTTGTCTCACTGCCAAATGTATCAGAACCACACACACACACACACACCCCTCTGTCTTGTGGCTCACGACTCACTCAAGCATTCACGTGCAGTCAGGCGAGCACACTCTCTCACACCCACACACACACACACACACACACACACACACACACACGCACACACCAGCAGCATGTGATTGCACTCGCTCACACAAACACACACACGCACACACATGTCAGTCTTGTGGCTCACGACTCACTCAAGCATTCGCATGCAGTCAGACAAGCGCGCACCCGCACACGAAAGATGCACGTGAACTCACACACGCACGCACACCACCATGTGAGTACACCAACATGCACGCACAAACACACACACACACACACACACATCAACATCTCATGGCTCACGACTCAAGCATTCATGTACATTTGCACACACAAATGCGCAAAAACAGACGTACACACTTTGTGAAACACTTACTATTGCCACTGATTCTGTTAAGAACTCCAAGAACAATTGCTTCCCGACATCCTAGTTAATGCATTAGTCCACATTAATACACTATGGCGCAGAACTTGCCCATTGACTTGTGGACACGGTCTGTGCACGCAGACCATTAATTAATATTCACAAACAGCAGCTAACCACAGTATAATGTTTCAGGCTCTGCATTAAGTGGGCAGAGTTTTGAATGCTAGCAATCAACAGTGTTGAGCATTTGACAGCGCTACACTGTTCCTGACAGGCTCGCAGTTTGGCAGCAAACAGGCCATCTGATACAAGCCGAGAGAGTTCAGCATGGTTTCACCATTCAAATGTTGTGGAGGAAAAACAAGCACTATGCAGTGAAAAATTTATTTCCACCTACAGGGTAAATGCAGCACGTCAACAACATTGTGTCAACATCTAACTGCTTGGAGACAGCACTGGATATTTGTTACATGATCCATGATTGGACATGGAGGAGAGCGAAGTAGAGACGGTCCCAGGAGAACCTCCTCCATCTCTTTAAATACCGTGGAAACATGCTGATATACCTAAAACTCTTTATGACCAGGTCAAGGAGTCTCTTCGTTGACAAGCTAAAGCAAATCTTCCATGAAGGTATTTCAGGACTAGCTTAGAACCATGAAGACATGTTTTCAGTTTGTATGTGACATGTGTGGAAGCCTTCTTTTGATGGCTTGGAATGGTATGTCACAGTCAATACCATCTACCAATCTAGTTTGAGGGGGAACGCTCGATCGTAACACCACCTGACATCCGTGCGAGGATCAGCCGTAAGTGTTTCGCGACATTTGCGAGACATCTGAGAAAAAGCTTCAGCGCAAAGACGGGCACAATCTTGCAACCCCCCCCACACCCATCCTAAAAAAACATGATACAGGAGTGCCGTTGCAGTCAAACCGCGAGAAAGCCGCACGCGTGACGAAAACTCGGCGAACGCTTGACAAGGCTCGCTTTTCCTCTCGTTCAAACGTCGAGTTCAATCCCAACGGTGGCTCCTGAATGTCAAACTGACTGGAGAAGAGAAATCATGACACATCAAAAAAAGAAAGGAAGTGCGATTTGACAGTCAAAGCTCCTTGAAAACTTCTCGGAGAGATAAGCTGTATTTTCCGTTTTAACAAAAAGAGTAAATGAACCCACTCCCTCACATGCGCACACTGTTACTTCTATAATTTGTTGTCACACACTCATACTTTCCAGCCCTCCTCTGTCTCCCTCTCCCTCTCTCTTTCAGTTTCTCTCTATCCAGACTAAGCCTGCCGTCCGTATCCTTGGCTGGAACTGGCTTCCCCTCAGCCGACTGCTAATTATAACAGGAGTAAAACATCTCCCTCACAGTAGAGACTAAGCTAGCACTTAGCTACACAGATTTCTGGATTAAGAACAAGTTTCCGGAAGTGAGTTCAAGGAAAGTGTTAGAAAAAAAAAAATAAATGAGAGAACACCAGTGCGGTCGCAAAAATCAGAGTAGAAGACTGATATACTGTTGGCACCGTCACTGAAACACTATCATTGCTTCATCCTGCAACAGTGTTACAATGGACTCCAGCACAACTTTCAGCTACCAATTTGCAACACTGCTATTAGAAATGAAAATAGATTCTCAGGAAGCATGGCAAAATAACGCAAACAAAAATATCAATAGAGACAATCGATTGGAAACAATGCTGAGATTACTTAATTTTAAACACCTCTACTTGGTGTAAACGCTTGAAATGTCAGCCCTGGCCCACATCTACACAGTTTCCAATCAAGAATAAAGTTCATGATCTCGACTTATCCAATTCCTTATCAATTTAAAGGTTAGCTTTTGTAAGATGAATCCGCAAGACTGCAAAATTTCCGCAGCTTACCATGAAGGACAAATATTTTTAAAACCACCCTGCGATAGGTATGGCGTGTCTCTCGCCATTTTTCCACCTTAAAAAAAATATCCTGAAAATATTTTTGCACTATAAACTATAAAGTTTATATGTCAGTTCGATTTATGCACTGAAACTCGCAGGCGATTTGAAAGGGTTTTTGGTGACGGTGAAAATCGACAGTGTGTGAAACAGCAACAAGCCTGTGACGCCCGCAGGCCTGACTCTTAAACGTTTGAAAAAATAATATTATCAGTGATATTTTTGTTTCTTTTTCCCCTTTGAAAAGGAGTTGCCACAGTACTGAGTCAAAGCAAGTGCAGCTCGGGTAAATTCACCTCTTCTTAGCAATCACTCCCACCAACCAAAGTATTTGTTCTAAAAAAGGAGAAAATATGTGTATCCTACAGACATTGTGCCACGTCTGGGGCCTCATTTACAAACAATGTGCAGACAGATTTGTGGATTTGGATTTATACAAATAAACATGACTTTGAAGAAAACACAGAAAATTAATAAGATTTTGCATAATTAAAAATTCCAAGTTAATTCTGATTAATTTCATAAAAATAGCACGCAGTTTAGATCAGACACAGATTTGTAAATCAGAATTTTTTAAACTATATGCAGTTTTTCTCTTTTGAGAAAACACAATATTCAGGGAAATCCATACAAATTTTAATAAATAAGGCCCCTGGACCACAGACGCAATTTTTGGAAAACATTTTAATTGTTACAGCTTCCGGAAGTTAAAGGTCACTTCTTGCAAAAAAAAAAAAAAAACTAATTTTCAAAGGGCATCAATGGGCTAAGTTCAATGATTCTCTCCTGACAGAAGAGTGCCCCCCTTGGTGAACAGGACACTTGCACCATCGGTCTTTTGACACACAATAACTCACGCACTCTTACTAAGCAGTCCAGCCAACAGACCATAGAGGCTAAACTGGGCATCAGAGAAATTTGCCCTCCTGAATTCCCAGTGGAAGCCACAGCCGCAAGGTTCACCTGACAACCTACATGCACTTAACGCCAGCTTCTGTGGCAGAAAATGAGAAAGATTTCCCAGACACGGAGTAATAAAGGAAGGGTAAACACAGATTCAAAGCAACAGCAAACATTCCGGAATCCAGGCATCCAAGCGACTGCATTATCACAGGGATTACAGCTAATGCCTGACAAAAAAGAAAAAAATCCGCCAGGTGGTCGGTATTACATTTAGCCAGGAATGACAAACAGTGAATCCTCACCCCCCCAATACAAAATAAAATCTTTTTGTCTGAATTAACAGACAAAACAATGATTGCCTCTATCCAAGGTCACGAGCTGCGGTCCTGCTGAAATCCCATGCCGTTAAGAGACTAAATACACCCATGGTCCTTCAGACATTACAATGTAAGTCAGATGCTTTCTCTCGTCAAACAGAAGCACCCGACAAATCAAAGTTAAGGCAATTACAATCCTATTCTGTCCTTTCAAACAGCAACAGATGTTTTCCCTGGTCAAAATTGCACTGTAATTGCGTATGGTAGCATATGGTTATAGTTGATTAATCCTAGCAGGATGAAATGCTCTATTATTTCCTGTAGATGGCTGGCAAATAGGCATTCGGAAGAGGAATGGGAGCGGGTGTGTGCTGGGGGGTGGGGTTTGGGGACTTGTATAATGAGTAGCACGATGTTTGAGAGGGGACCAGCTAAATCAATTGGGGATCTAACTGGCGCAGGCGTTAAATATGTACACACACACACACACACGCGCACACACAAAAATGTTCCTGAGCACACGCAGAGGCAAAAAAGGCACTGAAGACGACTGCACACCCCACACACTCGACGGATGCATAAGCATGAATGCAGTTACGTACACACATGAAACTTATACACTGGTACTTGAATGCAAACATGCACATTGAGTCCTTGACTTTCTTCATCTGATAGACCATCTAATTGCGGTTCTTTTCTCAACAGTGAAAATAGCATTTGCCTGCAAGATTGCTATTAGCTTAACATTAATTTTTCACTCTTGAGCAAAAAAAAAAAAAAATGTGCCAATTCCGAAATTGCTAAAATTGAAGCATTTAGTGGTCCAACAGCAAATTTGGGGCAAGAAATTAGCCAGAATTAAACAGATAAAAGTAGTAACTCACTATGGGGTGGCTTTTTCCTTTGATTTCCTTAAATGTTTGAGCTTTGTGGGTAATTGGAAACAGCATTTTTCCAGAGAGTAGTACCACTTGATTTTTATGGCTTCAAACACTGAAAGAGTAGTTCAAAACGTTTCCCATTGAGTTTCTGTTTAATATGAAACCATTTATTCTCATCAGGGTTCAAATCTGAACTCTGAAACCTCTTCCTCCAAGATTATCTGTGGCCAGAATTTGTATGACATGGACTATTGGCAACACAAGTTAGCTAACATGGCTGCATGCTCCACAGCCATAAGCAAACTGACTGTTCTCAACATAGCAAAGTGTTAGTCAACATGCCCACTCTTCTCAACATGCTGCTAACATCCATGGCTGGCTGCTTTATAAATGAGGCGAACATGCGTAAGCAAACGTGGCCGGCTGTTCTCGACGTGATGCCAACATAAATGAACAAATATGGCAGGCTGTTCCATATGCAGACATCAGCAAACTGGCCAGCTATTCTCAGCACAGTGCAAGAAAAGCGTTAGGTAACATGATTGGCCATTCTCAATAGGGTATTAATATAGATGATGCCTGTTTCATACAGGGTACAATCATTAGCAAGCATGGTCAGGCCATTCTGAACATGATGCTAAAACTCACTAGCAAATATGGCTCATTTGCACTGATGATATATATCAGTAAACATAGCTGGCTGTTATCAACATGATGCTAGCACAGAGTTAGTCAACACTGGCTAATCTCGACACAGTGCCAGCACACATTAGCAAATATGCCTCCTCTGTACACATTGATAACATATCAGCAAACAGGGCTGGCTCTTCTCGACATGGAGCCATCATGCCTGGCTGTTGCCTGAGGCTGCAGGGGAGGAGGTAACCCCAGCACTGACTTGGACAGCATCGCTCTCTCACCACTGTTCTCGAACCCTAGGGGCAAGGAAGACTCATCTCGACCAATCCCTGCAGGAGTATGCGGCCCCTCTGATGTTCTGCTTTGAGGCCGATGTATTTTGGCAGCACCTCCAGAGCTGAGGGCCTGGGGGATGTTTAAGGAGTCCAGAGGGTTGGGAAGCCCTCGAATGCAGGGGGCTGGGGGGGGTATCTGATCACTGCATGAGCCACGCCTTTCAGCCAAGGCCCCACGAACCACCTGTCAGTGCGCTGATGGAAAAGGAAGCTTCTGAGGATGTGCGCGCACAAACACAAACACACAGATATACAAAAACACACACATACTGTATATTCACGCGCACGTAGACATACAGACACACACAAATACAACACATTCAGGCGTAAACATGCGCAAATGCACGAATACACACAAACACCTACACAAAAACACACCAAACAGATGCGCACACACTTGAAGAGCATGCAGAAATGAACAAACACATGTATACACACATCAACACACCGCACACATGCATACGCACTCAAGTGCATGCTCACACACACTAAAGCACGTACAAAAACACGCGCGCATGCTCACACCCACATGCGCACGCATATGCACACACAGACACACACACAAGCAGACCACGCATATGCACTCAAGCAAATGCAAGAAACAGTCACATGCGCACACAACTTTGCACACAAATACGCACAAATATCCATAAGTGAAGAATGCAAGAAATATGACTACCGGCACGCACTTACAGACATGCACACACATGCACACAGACAGACCCATGCATGCGCACACGTAGGATAACACATACATATGCTGCTTGCACACAGACACACTCAGAGGCACCAACACACACATGCACCGACCGAGTCACGCACACACACTCCCCTGAGAGGTGGAAATGCGGAAACGGGCTGTTATAAGACCTGAATCCAGTGCTTTTGTTCTCAGCATTGGACGCATCAATTCACAGGGCATGCTGGGAAAACAATAGGTTACAATAAGCCCAGCCGCGAGCAGGGAACGACCGCACACATCCAGCTCAAGGCAGACTTCACAAATACAGCCTGTAGGACTACCAGCACATAATCACAACCACCCAGTAAAACAGGTGCTAGCTTCGTACTGCTAACCAGGAGCCAACATGTCCAAATCCTCATATCAAAACAGGCTTTGCCCCCGTCCCCTCTCGAGAGACTCTTGACACTGATTACTTGAGCAAGCAACACAACATCCACTCGGCTAATTACAAATTAACGACGTTAATTAACAGCAGTGCTCTTCTACACCGTATGTTCGGGACAAAGCGAAAGGACGGGAACAGGTTTCTGTTAATCGGAAATGGAGCGGGCCCCGTGTGTTGCCGATTCTGCCTGCGGTTGCCGTGGTTTCCACATTACTAGGCTCCCGGGCGCTCTACGGACCACACCACTTATTAATAATGCACCTGAATGGGCAGTAAGAAACTAAGCAGAACCCAGTTCAATATGGGCTCACCAGGCCAAAAATACCAGAAACACAACAATTTAAGGAGTTTGGAACCTGTTTCCGTCACCAGATTGCCAAACGTTAAAGGCAGGAGATTAGTGGCAAAATTTGTGGCATTTGGGCATTCATGGCAAGGGTTAAGTGAACTGTTGACCAAAAGTGGGCCAAAATTGGACCAAAACTCAAAAACAGATGGAAGAGACAACTTTAGGGTCAGTTATGGCAGGGGTGAGTGAACTATGAGACAAAAGTGACACAGATGCACAAATCATTTGTGAATTTTTGGGACCAAATTAATTAATTAATTTTTTTAAAAGACCAAATGAGACCAACTGGGCCTACTTCGGCCAGCCACGTTTCACATTCATCAAGGTGACTAGATTCTTGTCAAAATGTGACCCGAATGCAAAACGATCTTAATTTTCTCCCACCATCATCACATTGTCAATTTTTATTTGGCAAATTAGTTAGCAACGACCTTCAAAAGGGTTCACAAAGTCCCTCTGAAGGTCATTTGTCGACTGGATAATGAATGATTCACATTTGGAGGTATAGTGTGAGTTAAGGGTTAACTCAATTATTGGTATGAGCAAATCATTTTCCCCGATTAGCCTGAGAAGCATGTTTTTGCACGGTGAGAGGAAACAAGAGTACCTAATGGAAACCCACGCAAACACGCGAAAAACATGCAAACTCCACACAGAAAGAAAGTAGGCCAAATTTGAAGCCACAACCTTCTTGCAGTAACACTGCTCCCAGCAGTTACCTGCCCGTTATTTAACTGCAAAGAAGCAGACTTCAGCTCCATCACAATATACTCCTCGGCTCGCGAGACACATAAAAACTATG
>CM056592.1:26326110-26328610 GCA_029721435.1 Gymnothorax reevesii
TTAATGGCGAATGGCTATGTAACAAACACGGCCGATTCGAAGTTAGAAGTTAATTCAATAATGCAGCATCATGAAAGGTCATGACTGCTGTATCTTCAAAAAATGACAGTAAAATTGAGACAGTTTCCGTACAGCTAGCTATCTGGAGTCAAAGTCTGTGGTGATAGCACGTGGCTAGCAAGCCAATTACGGCTGACACACAGAGTGGATATGTTACATTTGTAACATGACAAGATTATCATTTCATAAATAAAATGTGATTACTTCCCAAGAGTAAGACACAGCGGTTACTTTGATCACCCATTATCGACCTCCCCTCACAAGACAGTGGCACAGCCCACCTGACAACACCTATTTCATATTTATTACAGGTAAATTAGTGCTGTCCCCCACTGAAATGTCAGTGCTGCGAAAATACACTTATTACCATCCTGGAACATTTATTTCCATATAGGCCATTCTCAGTGTTGGGATAGTCACTCTAAAAAAGTAATGCATGACACATTACTAGTTACTTTTCTAAAAAGTAGTCCCTTACTTTACTTAACTCCTCACTGCTGAAAGTAAATAGTTACACTACTAGTTGCATTACTTTTGGATTACTAAGTACCATCATCTGAAATTCAACAAAGGTTAATTAATTAACCCCTTGAGCTCCGAATAAATGTTCAAGGATTTAAGAATGTAATTATCCTGAGCTTTTGAAAATCTATCATGTGTCAACTTGTTTAAAAGAGCTCCCTTGCGGAAGCTCCTTTTAACAAATTGCCACATGATAGGTTTTCAACAGCATCTGGTTTTGATATCTTACACCATTGGGGCAACTATAGTTGCCTATGGCGCTCAAAGGGTTAACCATATCATATTAAAACCTGGCATATGCCCAGTTAGCACAAATCTTTGTTCTAGGGCACACACAAAATCTCTCTTTATTGCTCTTTAATACAGCAGAGCCAACAAAGTTTTCAGAATCAGCCCAAACAGAAAAGTGAGTCAAGTACAAGGGTACAGCACTGGCATAAACACGCATGAAAAGAACGTCTGATTTTTTTATCTGTCCTCGGTCTCAATTGCCAATAAACTCAAAAGAAAGAAGAAGAATAAGACATTTTTCTGACCTCCCGTCCTGCTGATAGTTGAAGAATTTAAAGAAATGAAAGTTTCATTTCTCAGTAACTGTTATCCGATTACTTAAGTTATCAAAGTATTGCATTATATAACTGTGTTACTCATAAATGTAATCTGATCAGAGTAATTAGTTACTTTGTAATTAGTTACCCCCAACACTGGCCATTCTATCCATTCAAGTTCTATGGGAGGCCCAAAATTGCCCATAAGTATGAGCACGTAAGTGAAAGGTATATTCAGGCAGCATAACGACTGACACAATATTATTGCAAAAAAAGAACTGAGGCGCTGTTATAAGTTAATTGAATCAATCTCACTGGCATCGCCGTGGCATGCGGGGGGGTAACGTTTGCGAGTTGCTATCCCCCCCATAAATTACGTCCTTACTTCTGAGCACTGGAGATGCCGCACAGATGGCTTTCAGGGGGAAAAAAAAAAAAGAACTGAAGATGTGTACAAACCGAAGAGAGAACCTCTGTTTTTCAGGGATATCAGCCGCAGAATAAATGAGCTCTGATGGGGAAACAGGTGGCACATCAGTCAGCGCATCAGAGCCTCCGTACGCCACACCGTCTCAAAGACCGAGGCGTGATACCGAAGCGAACGCAACAGGGTGGATATCACAGGGAGCAAAAAACGAGAACATGCGAGCGCGTACTGAATCCAGAGTTGTGATGAATTGCAAAACTATCCACAGTGTGTTCCAACCTCAGAACCGTTGCACGATGGGATAGACATGAGTACCCCAAAGATGCTACCCAAATTTAGGAGGGTTAGATAATGACCAGACGAATGTCGGATCCTATAAAACACCTAAGCAAGGTGGAGGCCCGTGCGCATCCTTGAGACTGTGATGGTATGAACCAAATTGTTCACTTCAGAGTGTAACCAGAGTATTTATTATAACAGGAAACAAGTACAGTGTGTAGTGGAAGGAAGCACTTCTCCCCTCCCACTTCCCAATCATTTTGCCTTTATGTCTGGCTATTCCACCAATCCACTTCCACTGTTATCTTTTGAATGTCCGTACAAATCCCCCACTGCAGATCATTCATTGGTTTCCCCTTCCATTTGTGTTTTGTATCCAATCAGTTTCAACTTAACTGTAAAGAACAGCCCACCTTGTTGCAGGATAAATCTCTGGACCTCCATCTTTAGGGTCGCTTGCCATACTGGCACCAGATAGAGCCACAGACTTCAGCCGCCGGCTTTCATTTGTATTGTTCAACCACTTGTTCATAATTAATCCGTACAATCAGCTGGATAAAGGACTATTGCCTTTAATCTCTTGATTCTACGACAAGTGCTGCGAGGAGCTTGTTAGCCAGCCAGCTCGTCAGCCTGTCATACTTGTATGGCAGGTGCTACCATG
>CM056592.1:26331110-26358610 GCA_029721435.1 Gymnothorax reevesii
CCAGGGTTGAGGAGCATTACAGTGCACATGCTGGATAGAGCAGCTCGCAGAGAGAATCGGCTTGACCTTGACCGCGCCGTTTAGGGAAAGCAGGCCATTAAGCATAACCAAAACGCTCTGCTAAAGCAAACAGGCGTTCAGGTTCGCTCTGCTGCGGGGCATCAAGCAGGCTCCGTACTTTACTCTCTCAATTTCTCTTAAAAGAGAGGAACCGTCGATGGAGGGGTTGCGGAGATATCATATGAGTGAGCGAGAAAGGGAGAGAAAGAGTGACAGAGACCACAATCAAGCAGGATGCTTGCAGGCAGGAGCAAAAGAAAAATTTTAGCGTGACACCCGGAATCCGCAGTTCGTTGCACAAGCTTATGTCTCCTAGAAGGATATTCGCCGCAAAAGCCTTCGCACTTGCACAACATGGGCTGATGGAGCCTATACGGAGGGTACGGGGGGGGAATCACTGCATTCCAAATGTGTGATGAAGTAAATCGAGCGCTTACCTTGAGCCCTTGAGTGGTGGACGAAGATGAGAAGCAATTGAATCCAACTCCACCGCCACTTCAGTCCAGCCGAAAGCCCAAACATTGCCCGTAGCCGGGCTAAACCAAATGCCTGCACCCGGCACGCTGAATACATGTTGCTCAGTCCACCTGGAGTTGCCCGGGACGGAGGAGTGAGAGTGGCTGCGCGGATGATGCGTCCGCCCGGAGAGCGGGTAGCGCACCGGCCAGTCTGTGAGCGCTGGTGCGAGAATGCGGATCCAGACGAAGCGCCGAGGGCTTTGCGAGTCGCGCACGGTAAAACACGGACACACGCGCGGAGAGGCCCCCAGCGAGTTAGCGCAAGATTTTGTCTTCAAGTGCAAGGAAATGACAGCGTCCGTAGGCTACTAAAGCGAACCACGTTTTATCCAAACTAGTTAAGCGCACAGCCCGTTTTTAGAAAACCATGGGCAGACCATCAGGCGCAGTCGAAGATAAATCAGATCAGCCTTTTCTTTTCAATTTCCCTCTTCTTTGAGAAAAAAAAATTGATACTCAGTCCTGTTGACAGTCCGAGTTTCAGCACAGATTGCAATGTGAGGGCAGAATGTTTAATATGAAATTAATATTTTCACGAATCATCACGTCCAAAGCATGTTCTTCCTCTTAGTTTTTCCCCTTTCTTTTTTCAAAACTTAATGAAAAAAATAATAAAATAAATGTGTCACTAGGTTGAATCACAACTGCGGATGTAGCCTAATGTCTTTAGATTTCCCGCAGGAAAGTCAAAACGATATAATGATCAATTGCTCAAATTCACTTGGCGGAAAATTTCCCATCTGTCTCATAGCACACCACATTAGCCCCCATCAATAATCGTCATAATAAATACACGTATTTAGTCAAGTGCAATAGTTAATAATATGGAATAGCCTACATATTATAATCAGCAACAGACACCGGCGTTTTCTCCAACTCCACAAAGTTTCAATATTGTATTATGCCTGTGAATGAAGTAGCCTTGCTGCGCAGGTATCCTCTGCCTTGGTCCACAAGTTAGTTTCGGGATCCAGCTCTTTCAGTTCTGGTGACCGGCGAGTGGGAACCTTGATCCTTGGTCGGAAACTGGAGGATACTGGAGTAGATGCCTTAACATCGGCAAGTTTCAGAGGTGCCGACTGTTCTCCCGCACATCGCTTGGAGAGAACAGAGACTTTGTTGAGATGTAGCGGTACCTTGCAGTTAAAATTTTGAAGGAGCAGGGGCAAAGGAGAATTGAAAAGAAAGAAAAATATAGTCAAGCTGTCATTATTTCGTGCCGCGGAGGAGTCGCTCCGTCTACATGCTCCGAGAGCCGAGTCCTCAGCCTCTCTGAGCGAGCGGCGTGCGCATCCTCGTCCTCATCCGAAAGGGCTCCGCTCGAGTGAGGGAGGTTGCCATCGCGCGGTGAAGTACAATAAGACAGTGGTTCTCAAACGCGTTCCTGGGGGACCACGATGCATGCAGGATTTCGTTCCGACCGCAATCCTGGAATTTAAATGAGTTTTTATATGGTAGAAAACAGTTACGCAGGCTATAAACCGAAAAAAAAGTTCCATATTGACAATATGGCCATGGTCAGTGGTTCTCATACTCGGTTTAGGGTCCCCGTAATGGTTTTTGATTCAATCGCAGTTTCAATCGTGGGATTTTAACAAGCAGTTAATCTGTCTTATTTTGGAGTGTTTATGTTTAGAGCGGTAGGCCTATTTTATCCCCCCGAGCCACATTTTGACAGATATCTTCACGTCATGAAGAATTAAAATTCCACACACACAATGAGATATTTTATAAACAATTGCATGAAAGAGGAGCTGTCGGAATGACCAAACAATGAGTTTCTTATATTTGAAACCGTGGATATATAGGGTCGTGAAAACGTGCAATTTATTAGACGAGCAAATCAGTCAAACCTGCTGTGCTATGTTTATGTGAAAAGTTCAAGCAAATTATTTTGAAAGAACTCTAAACAACTGCGCTCAATGCGTTAACTTCCCAGCGTCTAATTTGATCTGTTAAAACAGTTGAACTTGAAATAGCTTGCGAAATAGAAAAACTAACACAATATGTTGAAGGGTATTTTAGTCTTCACGGCACACATAGATTTCCTGCCAAAATATTGCTTAAGATGGTAAATGCCAAGTTTTAAATATAAAATAGGCCTACATCTAATTAGGGCAAATCATCTCAACGACTGCAGTTGTGGTTGGAACAAAAAGCGGTGCCCCAGGATCCTGTATGGGAATCACTGCAATAGGCTACAGGAATTAACTAACAGAACAAATCAATTCGCTCTTGCTTGGTATCATTGGACCCGTGTTAATGTTGTGTTTTTGGATCAAGGGGAAAGAAAAATAAAGAACCCAACATTTATGGGCCGCAAGTTATAAGAGCGCGTAAATTCACCTATTACCTCAATCCAATTTGTTAAACCTCATGCAAATTACTTTCAACACAATATCGGCCAAGACACGATATCAAAATGGAATTTTCATTCGCCACGACAGGCGTAGCAATAATGTAAAGTATAGCCTACCCCTGTAAATGTAAAATGCAACTAATTTTAGATTGACAGAATTGGGATGGCAAGAGTTGCAATAAAAACCACCTATCAGCTTCGTTATGAAGCCAGTGTTATGATTTCTCTGACCTGAACTCGCTTAATTTGCGAATTAGGATGAAAAGTTTGATCTGCATCTTTTTGACAGGCGTCTGACAGTCTCCAACCAAAATGTCTTCAATCAATCAATAAATTAGTCATTTATTCAAGGTGCAAAAAAAAAAAAAACGATTCTGCACGAGGGTAGTCAAAGCAATATTAGGGCACTGACGAAAATGCAACCAATTATCATGAAATTACGTGTGATAACCGATTGGGCGCCTTTTAATTTTGCATTAAATTATCAAGCAATAGCCATGCGGTTTCAACATATCCTAAGTGAAGATTCCGTATTGCATGTGTGACAGTTGAAGGGTCCTGTCACTAGACGTGTCTCCTAATAAGTTCACGCCTATACCTTGCCAATGAGCCTGGCCATTTGGGGACGTGGTTACCGCATTTGACTCCTACCCGGGACTCAGGGGTTCAATTCCCAGCCCGGGCGCTCCCTCAGCCTACCCCACTCTGGCGTAGTCGACAGGATCTGGGGCATCCGAATGGATCCCAGCATGCGTAAAGCATGGCGCGTGAGGACATGCTCCTAAAAGAGGGGGAGAGATGTGACAGTTGGAGGGTCCTGTGACCAGAAATGTCTCCTAATAAGTACAGGCCCTGGCCACCTTGAAAACGAGCTTGGTGATGTGGTCTGTGCATTTAACTTTTACCCGGGAGTCTGGGGTACAATTCCCCGCCTGGGCCCGCCACGCATGGACAATAACTACAAGTAAATACAACAAAGAATGTTTTACTGTAGTGACAGACTTCAGGCAAACCAGGATGCGCCATTTTGATATCACACTCACTCCCCCGTGCATATATCGGCCTAACCAGACAGCCTAAATAAATTCCACATTTCTCACTCATAAATACGAAATAATGTTATGCAGAGAACAAAAAACGTTTAAAAGTAACCAAAATAGCCTGCATCATCACCTGCAGCATACAAAATGTCGCGATTTATTAATGACGACAATTACACTGGTTATTTTAAATATTCAAACAGCTAAAAGCAGATGCGCTGCAAGGCAATGTGAATCTAGCTGTTGGCAATCCCGAGTAGTAGAACCCGAGGAAAACTTCGCGCTTTGATCGCGGATAGACATGTGCGAATGAATATGAGAAACGGCTCCCTCCTGAGATGTGCCGTTTGACAACATTGGGGGAGACGGCGCTGGAGCAAATACACCGGCTGCCGTTTTAAAGGGCTTTTAATTTGTTTCCCTCTCCCGTTCACCTGCTTCCCTCTCCGAGAAACCCGAGACGCTCCAAGCGCCCTTGATTTCATGACACGATTCCTTCCGTGTGATGATAGTCATTAAACATTACCATTTGTACGCCGAAATAATTTGCGCGTCATACTATCAGCGCTGACGTCCCGTTTAGCGCCACTATCGGTTCTGTTCCTCGTCGCAAAAAAGAAATACAATAGCCAAAAAATAAAAAGACAGCGCTCAACTTTCATCACCGAAGTAACTCATCTCCCTCAGTCACGACCTTGGAAAATTTACAGCCCAGCGCTGCGTGCAAAGGGGCAGACTTTATAAGGTCTGAAAGACGGTTTAGAGGACCTCAGAGGGGTTTTCCTCAGGACTCACCGGATGCCCTTCTTTCAACGGCTCTTGACATCAGTGGTTCTGCATTAGGAGGATTCCCGTGAAAGTGGGTGAATAGTTCACTTATATTGCAATTACTGCCTTTACTATGTTGGTACAGCATAAAACAGAAGAAATCCCGCAGCAAAAACCCGCAGGCAAATTTGTTTGTTTATTTATTTACGTATTTATTTATACTGAGGGCATAAATTGAAACATTGTACAATACAACATCAATCTATGTATAAACACACACACCCTCACACACAAACACAACAGTAAAACAAGGTTTACTGCAGTAGTTGCAGCAGTTATAATAATGGTGATAGCAGAAGTTGTTCTAACAATGGCAATGAAGGAACAGTAGTTGTACTGTAGTCTGGTAGCAGTTGCCGCAGTAATAATGGCAGTACTGTACTGTTGCAGTTGCCGCAGTAATAATGGCAGGTATTGTAAAATAGCACCAATGGAACATTCTGTGGTATAGTGACAGCGATAGCAGCTGTGATAATGGTAGTTATTGTAGAGTGGCAATAGCAATTCTTGTTGTAATGGTCATGGTATGGCAGATTCAGTTGTAATAGCAGAATAGCAGCACAAGTACTTGTTTTGGAGGTGATAGTAGCGGCAGCAATAATAATGGCAGTTACAGTAGAGTGCAGCAGTAATGCTTGCTGTTGTAGAAATGGTATAGCCGCTTCATTTGTAATAATGGCATAGTACAATGGCACAAGCAGTACTTTTTGTGATAAGATGGCAGCACCAAGTATAATAATGGTAGTTATCGTAGAGTGGCACTAGTGCTACTTGCTTTAATAGAGGCTGCATAGCACAATCCTTTTTTAAATAATCTTAAAGATTATTAGCAGCAAAAGTATTTCTTGTGGTAGTAATAGTAGCAGCAGCAGTATAATGGTAGTTATAGTTGAGTAGCAATAGCAGCTGTTGTAGTGGTGCTATAACAGCAATAGTAATAATAGTAGCTGTAGTAGCGTAGCTGTTATAGTTGTGGTGGTGACGGTATATCAGCAGTCGTAATAATAGTAGCTGTAGTAGTGCAGCTGTAATAGTTGTGGTAGCGATGGTACATCAGCAGTTGTAATAATGGTAGCGGAGTAGCGCAGCCGTAATAGTTGTGGTGGCGACGGTATTGCAGCAGTCATAATAATGGTAGCTGTAGCAGAGTAGCGGTAAGAGAGTGGCGGCGATGGTATATCAGCTGTCGTAATAATGGTAGCTGTAGTAGCGCAGCTGTAATAGTTGTGGTGGCGATGGTATATCAGCCATCGTAATAATGGTAGCTGTAGCAGAGTAGCGGTAAGAGAGTGGTGGCAGTAGTGCAGAAGCACCAGCAGTAATAACAGTACAGAACTGTGACTTGGGTGTCAGGCTGTGGGCGTTTGGACAGAGTGGATTGTTCTGTAGCTCCAGCAGGGGCAGGTGAGAGCAGGACCTCAGCCTCTGTGCTGTGAGGAGGGCTTATGGGCTTAAGAGCGGGGCTTCTGTAGGCCCCCGCGATCCGGTCAGTGGCTCCCCTCACCTCCGAGATCCGTCTGTTACCGTCACAGGTCCCAGAAACCACGGCCCTCTGCCACCTACCGCTATCCTCTTCTCTCCTCTCCTCCACTCTGCACTCTCCTGCTGTGCGCTTTACACCTGTCTGTCTCCTGTTTGCTCTCTCCATCCCTATCTGCCTGTCATGTCCCTCTCTATCCCTCCCTCTCTCTATCTATCTCTCCTCTCCCTGTTTGTTCTCTTTCTCCCTCTCCCACTCCGTCCTTTTTTCTCAAGCCCTCTTGCTCTCCCTCCATCCCCTCTCTCCTTTGTTCCCCAAGTATACATAGCCAGCAGAGATCTTCCAGAAACAGCACTCAATGCTAGCTAAAGAGCGAGAGAGAGAGAGAGAGAGATGTTTATATTGTATTCAAATCTTTGCAGTTTCTGTCATTATTGCTTCTGTCATTGTGATGATTATGATGGATTATCATGCTTCGGCATTATGTATTTCAAAATATGTCATGCTAGAGAAGTAGTTTCAATAAAAAAAAGTAAAGAAAGAAATAAATAGATCCAAAAGGAAGGAGACAAGGATGAAGGAGAATGAGAAAGAAAGAAAGAAAGAAAGCTTGCTCGGAAGGAAAGAATAGAAGGGAGAAATGGGTTTGGACACCGAAGGGCATCAGCGTATGAAATAAGTTAAGATGTGCTGTGTTTCATCAAGACCCCCTATCCCACAGTACTGTACACATGTACACAAACAGACACTACAGTATACACATGTACACAAACACACACTACTGTATACACATGCACAAAAACACACTTCAGTATTCACATACACAAAAACATACACTACATAATACACATGTACACAAACAGACACTACAGTATACACATGTAAACAAACACTCACTACAGTATACACATGCACACAAACACACTACAGTATACACATACACAAAAACATACAATACAGTATACACATGTACACAAACATACACTAAAGTATACACATTCACACAAACACACACCACAGTGTACACATGTACACAAACACACGCTATAGTATACACATGCACACAAACATACACTACAGTATACACATGTACACAAAGACACTACAGTATACACATGCACAAAAACACACACTACATTATACACATGTACACAAACACACACTACAGTATACATATGCATCCAAACACACACTACAGTATACACATGTACACAAACACACACTACAATATACACATGCATACAAACACACACTACAGTAAACACATGTATACAAACACTCACTACAGTAAACACATGTACACAAACACACACTACAATATACACATGCATACAAACACACACTACAGTAAACACATGTATACAAACACTCATTACAGTATACACATGCACACAAACACACACTACATTATACACATGTACACAAACACACACTACAGTGTACACATTCACACAAACACACACCACAGTGTACACATGTATACAAACACACGCTATAGTATACACATGCACACAAACATACACTACATGCACACAAACACACACTACAGTATACACATGTACACAAACACACTACAGTATACACATGCACACAAACATACACTAAAGTATACACATGCACACAAACACACACTAAAGTATACACATGCACACAAACACACATTACAGTATACACATGTACACAAACACACACTACAATATACACATGCATACAAACACACACTACAGTAAGCACGTGTATACAAACACTCACTACAGTATACACATGTACACAAACTAACACTAAAGTATGCACATGCAAACAAACACCCACTACAGTAAACACATGTATACAAACACTCACTGCAGTATACACATGCACACAAACACACTACAGTATACACATGCACACAAACACACACTACAATATACACATGTATACAAACACTCACTGCAGTATACACATGTACGCAAACACACTACAGTATACACATGTACGCAAACACACTAGAGTATACACATGTACACAAACACACACTACAGTATAAACATGCACACAAACACACACTACAGTATACACATGCACACAAACACACTACAGTATACACATGCACACAAACACACTACAGTATACACATGCACACAAACACACTACAGTAAACACATGCACACAAACACACTACAGTATACACATGCACACAAACACACACTACAGTATATACATGTACACAAACACACACTACAGTAAACACATGCACACAAACACACACTAAAATATACGCATGCATATGAACACACACTATAGTATACACGTGCACAAACACACAGTGCAGTATACATGCGCACAAACACACACAGCAGCAAACGTGCATACTGACAAACACACGCACACACACCACAGTATACGCATGTGCTTAAACACACACAACAGTATACACGTGTACAAACAACATATAACAGTATACACATGTGCATCCAAACACACCACAGTATACACGTGCACACAACACGCCCCCCCACACACACAAGCACATTCACACACACACACACACACACACCATAGTATACACATATACAGAAACTCACACCAAAGTATACACATGCACAAACATACACCGCAGTATACACAATGTCCACACTGACACAAACACACACACACGCACACACACACTCACACCACTGTAAACATGTGCACGCAGACATACACACTCAGACACACAATAGTATACACATGTGCATCGACACACATCAAAGTAAACAGGGGCACACAGGCACATACCACAGCATACACTCAAACTTGCACATTCATGAACAGATCACAGCTCATGCATAAACATGCTCAAAATACACACATTAACCCAAAGATGCACACACATACGCATATAACTATTTACAAGCAATACACTCATGCATACATTTGCCCACACACACACACACATACACACGAAGACTCACACACACTCGCAATAGCATATGCAAGGATTGACACAGGTACCCAACAACAACTTGGTGCACCACAAACCGGTGGTTTCTCACGCTAGACTCTGCTGCACAAAACAGTATCCGTAACATTAACAGAGTAGACTGGATTGAGAAGGTCAGTGCACACACACACACACACACACACACGCACACACCATACCCCGAGGCAGCACGCCAAACGGCACGCTCCTGCTGCTCCGTTTCACGCGCCAATCGTTGCAGCTCCACGCTATCGCGAGTTCCTCTCGCAGGGTAACGCCACCCTCCGACACGGCCCTCACTGTGCCTCAACAACCCGTGTCCGCTCGTCCGTTCCGCCAAAATCAGCATTGACTGCACCCCAGCCCAGGACCTTTCTTCTATAACAAAAGTTATTGATTTATTTTTTTTTAAAAACAAAAAAAAAGAAACACGCAGGGCGATACGGCTGGAGTTCGGTCAGTTTTATCACTCCACAGTTCTGTGACTGAGGTAAATGTCAGAGCAGGGGTGTGGAACGTCACCCTCGAAGGGCCAGCTTGGGTGTAGCAGTTTGTTCCAACCAATCAGTAACCGCTCCCGATTCCACCAATCAGCCATTAGAGTTTTTGCTAAAGACCATGATTAGCAGAAGTTGGCATGACTTGGCTGAAACGAAGGCCTGCGCCCACACTGACCCTTTCTGAATGAGATTCCCCACCCCTGCTCTAGAGGATTATAAAGTAAAAAGCCCTGCTGTATGTTTTTTCAACTACTTAACTTATATTCATAACCCCTGTGAAAGCAGAGGGCCTACTGTTTCATGCTCCATCTGTAATTTCGTGATTCCGTGATTCTATGACTCCATGAATCCAAAACATTATCGCTTCCGGGTCATATCTCATAAACCATCTGAAATTTTTAGAGGTTTGGTACATGCTTACAACTAGAGGCGTAGCGGTGCCTTTTGCTATTTTGGCAATTCTGGGATTTTTGTTTTTTCTTGGTTTCAATGGAAACGCATTTTATCTGGGAATGGGGGACATCACAGTGCATGACATGCGCATTAATTTAGATATTTATACCTCAGGGGAGGCCAGCTCTCGTTCCAGAGCACCGCAGTGGTTGTTGGTTTTTGTTAGCTGAGCAGGTAAGAGGAAAAGCAACTGACTACACAGTTAATACACCAGACCTGGTTTCCTGGGTCAAAGGTCATTGTAGAAAACTAAAACTGGGGCCTGGTCATATATTCAAAAAACTATGTCCTATCATTTAATACCAAACCACTTTTACCTAACCTCAATGGGAAATGTCACGAGGTTAACCCCATACAACCTACAGACTCATGAATAGATCCATTAATGACCACTGCTGTATAGTGGAACCTCTGGCCTGTTTTAAATTCTAATGGAGATCATGTCGTCTCTAAGGATCTCAAATATGTGTTATGATCCTGCTTTGTCTGACCATGTCTTGCCCATAATTCTGCCTTGACTGCCCATGTTTTGATAATGATTCTGCTTTGCCTGACGATGCTTTGATTGTCATTCTGAGTCCATGCCATGTCATATTTCTGCTTTGTTTGTTTGCTGCCATATTCCACTCTCTCAGTTAGATTCCGGTCCTTGTTTTGTTTCTCAGCATGCATTGCACTTTTACTCCCCCGTCTGGTCTCATGTCATGTGATTGCTCACTGCCCCAGTATTATGTGCCACACTTTCGGGTGATTTCATGGTTTCTGGGATTTTAATCATTCCTTGTAGTCTTGTTTGCTTTCTACGCCTTGCTTTTCTATAATTACTAACAGTACTAACAGTTAGTTATATTAGTTAAAGATACCAACCCAGACTAACATTTTTTATATACTAACTTACTAACGAGCACTAGGGATTGTATAGCTGCACTTCACTAATTGACTAACGGGCTCTCAGCATTCGCCCTATTCTAGTCTCCACCCCTTGACTTTACTCAATCTACTTCGCTGCGTTTCAGCGGAACCTCCGCACTTGTAAAACTCTGTTCTCCCTCCTTATCTGTGCACGTTAGAACTCCCTAACCGGAGCCGTGTGTTTGTCAATAGGCTGTCTTTGTGATCCCTGTCCGCGTTTTGGCTTTCGCCAATTTCATGTGGTTAGGTACTTCCTCATGTTTGTTCCCTCGTGAATTAGTCTGATCCAGCTCACCTGTTTCCTATTGTAGCATGTGACTTCCCGTTTGTGTATTTAAGCAGTCATTTCACAACCTGCCTTTGTCAGAACGTTTCCCTTGTGCTACGATCGTTTATGCCTTGTACTCTTTGTGATTCTCTTCTGACTGAACCGTCCCCGATTTTGGCTTTCACTTAGATTTGTGTACCGAACCTTTTTTGCCCGACCACGAGTTTTGTGTTTGCTGCCCTGTTTATAACTTGGATCACGTCCCTGGGATTCTGATTTTTAGATTGTGGACTTTGTACTGTTTCCTGCTCTGCGGGGGTTCACCCCCATTCTTAATAATACAAGTTTTTTTGGATTGCCTGGTTCTTGCGTCTGGTTCCTGAGCGTAACCTCAATGAAATGTGTACAAAATGATGTACAATGTCTGAATATTTTCTCCTCGATGTAATGCTACGGCTATAAAAACATGGCGTCCTGGGTTTGAATCTTTCTCTCAATAAAAGTGTGACACAGCTTCAGTGAAGCACTGCAACCAGCAGATAAGGAATATGTATGTGACATTTTCCTGCAAGATGAAAAAAAGTTGAGTCTTCTTAAGGGAAAACATAAGTGAAAAAGTCAGAGTTAAGGTGGTTAAGGAAACCTGGAAAGAACTCTTAAGGACGAGGGAGAAGACAACTGCAGAGCTGATAAAATTCAACTGCACTTACACTTAGCAACATCATCAGGCATCCTCTGTCCGTCACGTTCATTTGTTTTTTTGTGAATGGCTGAATGGATGCCGCATCGTTTTAAATATTGCTGCTGCCAGGTTTTAAGGAACAGCATAATCTACGTTCTTTTTGTAAAGTATAGTCCAGTGTACCCTATGCTATAGGCGATAAGTAAGGGAGCAATAAAATTTAAAGAATTTGAACAGCCCTTATCTTGGCTGCCATGTAAACACTCCAAGGTCATTTTCAAGGAGTTATAAACTTCCCTGAGCAAAGAAATGATGATTCAAATGCACCTCAGCACACTTTTTGGCTTTTCTGGATCATGGTTGGCCACCCCTGCTCTACCTCCTTCTGACTAAATATATTCCACCTCTGGGCTAAGCCAGGTGTCTGGAGCGGAGAATTTGAGTAGCTCTGGTACATTTAAGACCTGGATTCTATGAGGAGCACAGGCTGCAGGATATGAATGGTCAGGCCCAGCCACCGTCGCGTGAAACCAACGCACCACGCCTGTTAATCAGCCTTTCTCCGCATGCTCCCTCCCAGCGCGTGAAGGGGCGAGAGGCTCTGACCTTCATTTTTCTACAGCTTTCCGGAAACTTCCACGCAGAGCAGCGGAATGGCTTTTTCGCCGAGGAGCCCATCAGGGGCGCGCGACGCTCAGCTGCGCTCGCCTCACGGTGCCGCTCCCGACGATGCGCCCCGCATGAACAGAGCCGGGAAAAAAACAAAAAGGAAGACCAGCAGCCCTTCTGTAACGAGCACAGACCTCCTCCGACTTATTAAACAGGCTTCCCGCCATTACATTCCTCTATCAATTAGGCCTGTTTAAAAAAAGCGAAGGACAAAAGAAAGCATTTGACAGCCAGAGAAGGCCCCACTGCTTTCCCTGTTTCTCTCACCCTCTCTGCATCTCTCTTTCTCTCTCACTTACGCTATTTCTCTCAGTTCTTCCCTCTTTCCTTTTCTCTGTTTTTTACTCAAACTCTCTCTCACTTTCTCACCTTTTTCCATCTCTACGTGCATTTACTTCTCTCCCTCTCTGCCTCCCTCTTTCTTTCTCTCACTTCCTCACATCTTTCCATCTCTCTCCCTCTCTCTCACCCTTTTTCTCAGTTTAATGAAAGGTAACGCATGCAGGATGATCTGTAGAACTGAAATGAGGGAAAATAGAGAGCCCTTTAAATACATGAGTCCCAATTTACCGCGCAGCGATGTCAGTGTTCCCGACCAGAACCAGTGAACTGCTCGCTGTGTGATGTGCAGGAGCTCTGTTACTCGCCCACAAACATTCACACCGACGCATGCAAATATACATTAGTGAACAAACAAGGACATGCAGATTTATAAAAATACTCATACAGAGACACGGACACACACGCACAAAAACAAACCTTACATTCTGCAATATGCACCCAAACAAACGCACACTCACTCACATACACTCTCTCACGCGCACAATTCACAAATATACAATAACCAACACTTTCATGCAAAAACCTGCTCCATACCTGAACACATACACTCACACAGTCATACACCTGCAATGATGATCACACACTGACATGCATCTCACGCATTAACCAATCATACTATTAATTCATGACACAAACTTGTGCACACATGCACCTACAGTCGAATAGAGAAAGCATATGCAAATCAGCCACGATAACGGCCAAGTATGGACGCATATTCATGCACTCACATTCTTATACAGATTCGTGCATATTCTCAAACAGGTTCGCAAATAGAAGCGCACATTAAAACATACAAGAGCTGTCCACATGTATGCTATCTCTCCCACAGATATCTATAGAAACGCGTGCACAATCAACAATAGACACACACACATACAACAATCACTGTGTCTGTGTTACATATATTCTATTATTGGCACTTAAACAGAGTGATATACAATACAAAGTGCACTTAAAAGAACAGAGGAGCAGGGAAACATGGAGATAAGGAATATTTCTGGGACCAAATTGGTCATTTGTGGCAACATATCCTCTAAAAACTAATTGTATCATATCTCACGAAAAGTCATGCGGACTTTTATGTGCGCATTACAACAAATGCCTCACAGCACGAGCGATCACTGCACCGCCAATGGATAGCTAAAAATATTACGGCTTTGGTTAAAGTTACAACTTACTTCAGCTTAAGATTTGGGTTCAGAGCTTGGGAAAGGGAATCGCGCAGTTTAAGACACGAGCCACGACTCGAAGTTGTAAATGTTAAACTCTTGATTCGGAAGCAGAAATTGAATATGGGTCTCCCATCTGACAAACCGCTGTTTCGTTTTCTCCAACATCTACTCCGATCTCGTCCCTAAGCGGGCAATTTCGCTATATTACAATACCATCTACTTCCGTCCTTTGCTCGTCAGTCGCTTAAACATTAATTTAGGCTGCTTCGAGCGCTTGCCTAGCAATGGCCGACCAACATCCCATAGCCCTCCTGATCGCAGCCTCCTGGCACACGATTATGCAGGTTATATACAAAGTGCACTGCACTATTTTTGGTAGATATTCTGTATGATCAAAGAGTAAGTGGGAACAGCCCATATATACAGTAGATAGGCCACATAGAAAACTTTAAATGCATTAATAAATACAACCCTTTTGGCGTGCGGGTGACTAAAAACAAAAGAAACAACATTCAAATGTAATGCCAGTTGCATAATTAGGTTATGGAGAGAAAAACAGGTTGAAGTGGTGAGTTTTTAAACTGTGCTCTGAGGTGGTAATTCCTCTACAGTTCTGACCTTTTTTCCCTACTGTAAGCTCTATTTGCCCTTTACAGTATAAGATACCATTTGTATTATGGGATACCTCTTTAAACCTGGAGACTTGACAGTCTTCCCAGATTTAGAATTCATTGATCGTTCAAAATGCATTTGCCAGCTTTTTCTAGGAGATGCGTTCTGAATTAGAGGACAAGAATTGGGCAAAGCCTGCTGCTAGTAATCTCCAAAAAACAACAAAAAAAAGCTATTACAGGATTCTGTGGGGAACAAAATTGTCAATAAAAAGTTGCCCGCAAAATGTTATTACACATTTTTACAGGCAAGCTGCAGCACTAACCCAACCATTGTCATGCAGTAACCTGAGTCGGGTGTCGGGGTGGGGGTGGGGATTGTGTGGGGTGGGGTGGGGTGGTAAGAGGTGGGGGTTGATAGTTCTGCTCCTAATCCTGGGGAAAAGAAAACTGCCCAATAATGAAGCAATAGAAGACAAACATTGACCTTCAAATACATATCTTCGGCCTTTATTTCTATCACCAGGTGTATTATTCCCAGGTTATTTTTTTTAATTTACAACTAAGGGGATAAAAGGTCTCGAGTTGATTTATTTTGTTGAATTCGCTTTGGGAATTTATCCAAGGAGCTGTCACTGTTAGCAAAGCGAAGCAAAACACATCCCTAAGATAAATGGAAAACAATAGGTGTGGCTAAATAAAACACATGTGGGCTCAGGAACACAAAAGAGCCTGGAAGAGCACAGATGTGAACTATTATGGATGGTAGAGGATTGTTTCGCTCTGAAATTTCCCTTTACATCAGCTGGCCAGATCGAGATCCCTCTCCAGTGAGTGGCCGTACTGTATCTGCGTCAGTGTCCATCACAAAGAGGAGGCTTCACCAGAGTATGAACAGAAGGCTTACCACAGTCCATTCATATGCTTCAAAATCATGAAGTTTGCCATAAATCACACCTAAAAAGCTCATATGGATTAAAACCAACCACACATTCACAGATAAGACAGAGATCAATTTTTGCATGAATGATGGGAAGAGTAAAGTGCGTTGACGGAAGGAACCGCTCTTGATCCGAGCGCACCAGCTCAACCGTAAAAGAGCTGTGCCCATCATGGCCGGTGGATCCCCCTACTGCCTTCCGTCAAAAGCATCAAGATGAATTCTGCATAGTTTACAGCTGCGCAACGAGCTCAGATTCTGTCAAATGCTTCAAAACTCGACAGCACTTCACACTGCAGACGGCCGATGTCTTAAAGCACACTGAGCAAGCTTAGTCTTTTTTGAGAGGGAAAAGTGAACTTTTCTCAAATGGCTAAGTCAACTACATGACCTGAATCCAACTGCGCAAGCATTTTACTAGCTAAAAGAAAAACCGAAGGTAAAATGCCACAGGAACAAGGAGAAACTGAATTCGCCTGCAGTGAGAGCGTGTCAAAGCATCACCGGAACAGAAATTTAGCATCAGGTGACGTCTCTTCGTTCCAGACTTCAAGCAGCCATTGACTGCAATGGATTTGCAAGTTTTAAAAGTTTTAAAACTGACAATTTAATGAATGATTATGTTACAACGAAGTTTGTCCAAGCACTTTTGAGTCCTAGAATTGGTGAGTTATATGTAAAGTAATTACATATTAATTACGTAATTACGTAATTCCTGCATAATTCTTAAATTATATTTTTTTCCTCTCCAAATGTTAAAGATGAAAATTCTTACTTCATATAAGTCTTGATTGATTCATTTAAAATCTATTGAGATTGCTTAAAGAACAAAAATAAATTTGTTAAAAATTTGTTACTGTCCAGGTACTACTGTTTTAAAGTATAATTTCCACAGACAATAGTCTGAAACCAAATGTTGTGATATTTTTTAACCATATTAGTCTCTTTTTTTATTTTTTTTTGCTTGCAGTGGGTTGGTGACCTGTTCAAGATGTTTTTTTGGCTTTTGCCCACTGCATGCTGGGAAAGTCTATAGCTGTGACAGCTCAGCAATTATTTTGAAGAGGTCTAAGCAATAGCACCTTATTACAGGCCAAATTACATTTAATGATAGTCCACGGGCTCACATACTGAGAGAAAACAAAAAATCAGCCGTAGATCCACTCACAGCTCTGATGACTGCGCAGGAATTTAAATTAAAAACCCTGGCACACTCCATATACACGAACCACTCCTTTAACTGACACCTATATTAATGTTTTTGTGCTTGCACAACAGTATTTTTACTGTGATCTGATCTATGAGTAAACCAATAGGCTCATTCAGTCAGGATAAATGGCGGACACAAGGACCTGCAAGCAAACCCACTGGCGAGGACCAAATTGGCCTACCCAGACTTTTAGACCGCTTTCCACTTTAAAGGTTTACACATTGTCCCTACCGGGCAGAGCCTGGCCTCCCTAAAACCTCACACAATACAGTTCGCTTTTAGCCGAGACTCCGGGGAGTATCGCCCCACACCAAGTGCCTTTATTGATTTTTTACGAAGACAAAGGGAGTATTAAAGTAACCCAGAATCCGCACAGGCGTGCACTGCGACTCCCCACTGCTATAGGGCACCTGGAGTGGTTAACCTGTCAGGTAGGGCACTGAGACGAGATGGACTCTTACAGCAGGGCGGCGTAACTGTTACAAATCCTCTCTGCGAGGAGCTGTTGGAGAACAGAGGGAGGGGGATTTGGGTGGGAGGGAAGGGGGGTGGGGTTTAATATCCTTTATTTTCGCACTTGGAGCGAAAAGATTTCTCCATACTAAACATTTCGGATGTGAAATTTATGCGCAAACACAAAAAAAAACAAATAAAAAAAAAAACGCAACATAAACTGCCTACGAAAACATCAAAAAACACCCTCCAAAAAATTAGTCAAAAGAGTGAGGTCAAACGAGGAGGGGAGGTGGGCGAGCGATAGAGGGAAAGAGAGATGGAGAGGAGAGGCTCGGGGGGGGGGGGGTATTAGCAGGTGGGAAGAGGAAAAGAGGAGAAGGAGAGAGAATCGAAGAGAGAGGGATGATGAGCAGGCAGGATGAAAGGAAAGGGAGTGAAAGAAAGAGTGGGAGTTAGCTATTGAGAAGATAAATGACATGAATGAAAGGACAGAAGATGGAGAGGTTGCATTTAAGCCCTGCTGGAAATTGCAGCTACACTACTGGCCAGAAGTTTGGAAGCAAGGCTGATACAGGTCAAAAATTCCTTTCTTAAAAACCTGAATGAAGACTATGGTTTTAATGGTGTATTTACTGCATAATTAGACTTTTCTTTGATTGATATGCACCATTGTCCTCTAATTACCTTCAGTTAATGTGTACATTGATGTTACCAGACCATCGCTGAATAAATGTTAACAAAAGAAAGAAGGGGATTAGTTTTGGGGTTGAGAAGATTTGTAAGAGTCACAACTTCAGTGAAAAGTAAAAAAAAAAAAAAAAAACAAATCACAGTTTGCATTATTTACTGTCATGGTTTACAGCCCACCGGATGCCAACAGCAATCCAGCGGGCACTAGGACCATGGGCCTAGTGATATAGGCACGGGCGGCACGGTGGCATAGTGGTTAGCCTCACAGCAAGAAGGCTGTGGGTTCGAATCCGGCCTGGGGCCTTTCTGTGTGGAGTTTGCATGTTCTCCCCGTGTTCGCGTGGGTTTTCTCCGGGTACTCCGGTTTCCCCCTCCCACAAAACATGCAATATAGGAACACTGTATGGCTGTGTGTGAATGTTTGGTGGTGGTCGGAGGGGCCGTAGGCGCATACTGGCAGCCACGCTTCCGTCAGTCTGCCCCAGGGCAGCTGTGGCTACTAAAACGTAGTTTACCACCATCAGAATGAATTCACACATGTGAATGTGAGAGTGAATGAATAATGTATCCTTGTGAAGCGTCTTTGAGTGCCCAGAAAGCAGAAAAGCGCTATATAAAATTGATGCATTAGGCCTGATAATTTGAGTAAAAATGTATTCTGATAAGTGACTCTTTATATAATAATCATGTTTATTTTGTTGCAGAGTATGTCAATGAAACTATGAATTTTTTTTGTACAAATTTGATCTCGCTTCCAAACTTTTGGCCGGGAGTGTACATCCAGCTGGAGTCCCAGCCTGGTTTGCAGAGGTTTGCTGATCATCGCTGGTATGTTAGAGGCCTAAGCTGGTGAAAAGGTGGTCAAAGTGATTTAACTACTAGATCCAGCAGGTGATCAAACTGGTGGACCGCCTTTTGTATTTTATGGTATGTTACTGTTGTGCACATTAATTGTATATGTTTATTTAGTGATTTGCATTGCTTTGACTTTCAGGGCGTCATTGGAAAAGAGAGCTCGCTCTCAATTGGCTATCCCTGAATAAATAAAGGTGAAATGAAAAAAAAAAATGGTTGAACAGACTGGTTGACTGGCTTCAAGAGAAAAATACATAGCATATACTTGCTTGTCCAGCTTCCGCTGCTTTTAGCTGGAATTTGATGTTCAGTTAGGGGCTAAGCAATGGGGGACTGAGGGAGAAAGGGGAAAGAGAGGGCAACAGAGAGAAAGAGAGAGTGAGAGTGAGCGAGAGGGAGGCAGGTGGAGTGGTAGAGGATGGGAGGGACGGATAAGTGTCTGAGTTGGATTGGACGGCGGGGCCACCCAAGGCCGCCCGTTGCTTCGGAAGGCTCTAGATTCTGGCGGCATCTCACCAGGCAACGGTGAAAAGGTTCACTGACAGTTTAATTTTATATAAAGAGCTTTAATCGTGAGCAGATGGAAAAGCCAAAAAAAAAAAGAACTGTAACTGTAAATAAAACAAAAACTTTTAAAGAGAAGTGCCACAAGTGTACTGAACTACATATGGTAATATGTTTATGTCTCTGTTCATATTTATTTTTATGTACAATGTGCATACAGAACTTTTACACAAGACAGAATTGTTTTTTTTTTTTTTTACATATTCTTACTGGTGTTAATATGACTCTTAATAGGAGCCAAGTACCAAATGTGCAAAGCCACCTGTTGTGTTCTTTAGTTTTCTTATTATTATTTTTCTGCATTGGAAGTCGATGGGAACCCATAGAACTGTATGGTACAAAGTTACAAAATTTAATTCACTGATGGCGGTCTTTTGCTGAACCCAATGCACCAATTTCGGATTCAGTGCCTCAAGTTGTGTAGCGCCACCAACAGGCCAAATATGCACTTTTATTTATGGGAATAACCTCTGATTAGAGAGCTGGAAATTCAAAAATGCAATACTTTTAGATTCCTTCTGTGAAACTTAACCCAATGCAGCCAAATCTTAAGATTTCTAACAATTTAGAATTTTATCAAAAACTGTTTTTTGTTGCTCCTCCTCCAAAATAAATCAAATTTCACCAGTTTTGAGTGGGATGATTTTGAGTCTGTGGCTCACAAAAGTAATCACTTTTTAATATTTAACAACAAACTTGGCAGTGAAAATGCCATAATAGGACGTGAGGTTATGAGTAAGTAGGGAACCCTTTATTTTATCTATTCAAATCTTAATACTTATTTCCACCCCTTTATCTCTTTATGGCTGTCACTTTTCAACCAATTAGATTCACAAGGGAACCAACATTGCACATTCAACATCTATTAGTGCCGTATCGTCTCAGCCAATCGACAGATGGCCCTGTGAACCTCTAGGTCATTCCTTTAATTTTGTTGTAACATTTGCTTTGGTAACACAGTTCAAATGAATAACACACCTTGATATTGAAATTAGAATTGAAATTGAGAGAGGGTGAGCGAGGGAAAGGTGCGTGGATTTTCCCAGGCATGACAGCAGGCATGTCTCAGTCACAGTTTCCCTGCCCTTTAGAGCCTGAATGAGTTTACATATCAGCCCACAGCAGCTGCTCAGGCAACAGAACGGCCAATCAGATAGCACCATTCCATGTCACCTGACCAGGCTTCCAGACTTCTAGTCTTTTGAAGTCTATACCCTCAAAGCAGGCAGTTCACTGTCTTCGCCCTATGCTTTTATTTTTATTGACTGGGTGCTTCTGATTCAACTAACCTCATGCCTTTACCCAATACAGTCCAGCCTTGTTGAGCCAAAATGGATACTACTCTCAGTTTCCATGGAGGACCTCCGGGGACCATACTGACCAGAGAAACCACTGCTCCACCGGAAGAAAGACAGACTGCTGTCCTCATGAGTGCCTGTCATTCAACATTTCATGTTGCTCTGGATTTAATCACTTATAAATTTATCTGGAGTCTTCATTTGTTTTCATATTTTAGTCCAAGGTATTAGTCATAGGGTTTTAATTGTTTTGGCAATAATGTGAACATATAGTCGTGCCAATAAAGTATCATTAAATTGAATTCATTAAGGGGGATTCAGGGGAATTGCTCCCAGGGAGATTCTACTTCTTGAGCCGTGCACTGTTGCTCAACACGACAGGTGTAGTTAGAGAGAGAAAGTGGCAGTGTCGCCATGGAGACCCTGCGGGTGTTTTAGCAGAGCCCACAGGGAGGGAGGGGGAGTGGGGGCATGCCGACAGTTTAAGATCACAGTCGTCTCCTATATTTCTTCTTAAAGAGCCCAGAATCTCTACTGTTTTTGGTTGAAAAAAAAAATAAATAAAAATACAGCTCCACCACTGTAAAATAAATTTAAACAAAACATGCGTAGTCTTTTACAAGGTGCCTCAATTTCTTTTACTGAGACGACTTGTGATTTATACATGGTGCCTAAGCTCCTGTTATTTTTATTTAACCAGGGAAGTCCCGTTGAGATTGAAAATCTCTTTTTCAAGGGAGCCCTGGGTATAGAGGCATAGAGGAAGAGGACAAATTGCACAGCCAATTAGATCAGGGGATGATTAGGTGGCAGGTCGAAAAAGCCAGGTTAGGAATTTAGCCATGACTCCAGGCAACCCCAGCACTCTTGTCGATGAGCATCATAGGATCTTTAATGTCAGGACCCAGGTTTAACGTCTCATTCAAAAGACAGGGTCTCCTTCAGCACTGTGTCCCCCTCACTGCACTGGAGATATTTCACCAGAGGCAAGATCGGAACCTATTGGCCCAACAATGTCTCGTCCAGTAGCAACTTGGTTTTCCAAGGTATTATCCCATCCAAGTACTAACCAAGCCCACACCTGCTTAGCCCCAGCCACACAGATGGAGCTGGTTGAAAAGTGGTATGGCTGCTGGCAAAAGTAATACTGAAGTCACTGCCAGGGGTGGGCATTCTGGGGGTCAATAGAAGTCCTGCCATGCTTTATTTCAATAAACTCAACCAGCTCAATACCTGGTTAGACCTCCCTCCTGACTAAGGTTTTGCTCTCATTGGCAAATTCAGGCGGTTTGAACAAAATACTGGCAGGAAGTTTTACTTTCTGAACCTGGATTGTCCAGCTCTGGGCAAAATGTATTTATTCATTTGGTTTTATATGTTTTATGTGATTACTGTGATAGCCTGGAAGTCATTTTGGATGTGTGTACCTCGGAATATCGATTGTGAATCCCAATAGGACTTTTGTTGAAAATAAATTCAAATTGAGTCCAAAAGAAAAAGACTCTCAGCTCCTGCCATTGGGCACGTCGCCCACCAATCACAGGGTCTCCAGACCTCGGCGCGCTATAGCCCCATGTCACTGACATCCCTGCCTGTAAACACGAAGCAGCTGTCTGGGCATATTTCACCATGGTTACTGTCCCAGCGCATCACTTGTTGCCATGGCAGGGGGCACTTAGAGGGGCTGTTTCTCATTCAAGTTGATTAGTCTCGGCTAATTTTCTTCTGTCACTCTTTTTTTCATCCTGTCGGACTTTACCCTCTTTTTCCCCACCCTCTGTCACTCTGTTGCTCTCTCTCTCCAGCTCTCGAGCACCTATTCAAATTCAAAATCCTTTATTCGGCTTGACATTTCAACACGTTGCCACAGCTTCACAGCAAACAATACAACGTAAATAAATTACAGCGCAATTAATCCACAAAATACAAACAAACACTTAACAGTAACTAGTACAGTAAATACCACACACAAGGCTAAACCAATATGTCTCAGATGACGTACAATAATTTTAAATATAAAAAGAATGAAGAAATTGTCTTGAATATTAATAACTGGACATGAATGGCCGTAACTCCCCACCTTGATGTTGCTAATAGCTACATGCCGTGCAGCCAAATTTTGGCAGCGCTGTTTCTCTTCAAAAAGAATTAGAATTTTCTTGATATCAGGTGGTTCGGGGATGCTGGGTAATTGTTTTGTGAATCCGGGAGGAATTGTTCTTTTGCAGATGCCTGTCACATTCATGGAGAAAATGAGCCTGTCTCCACTCGTTCACATGCTCTCTTTATTTCTCTCCCACAATCATTCTCTATCTATCTATCTATCTATCTATCTATCGATCTATCTATCTACACTGTTATAAAGTGGCACCTTTTTTGTCAGTTTTTTCAACTGGAATTTTACAGTTTATAACTGAGGTTCCATGTATGTTAACTGTGAACGTTACAGTTAAAATAACAAGAAGACAATGCATTAAATCAACTGCTAAATTCAGTGAATTTATAACACTCTATCTATCTATCTATCTATCTATCTATCTATCTGTATCTGTCCATTTTGTCTATTACTTGCATTGCCATCGCCCCCCCCACCCCCTACAGTGACTCTGCTGGTATGATGGTCACGCGGTGCGTCTTGACCTGACACGTCCATTCTAGCCTTGAGTAGTGGGGGTAATTTTCTCCATCTTAGCTCTTTGCTGAAGGCTCTGCTCGGGAACGGTCCAGCGGAGGGCAGGGAGATAAAAGCAGGGATCTCTGATATAAGGGGCAGCCAGACTCCTGTCCTCCATCACCAATAATATACAGTCACATTCACTGCCACTTTCCTGCTGTCCATCCCTCCACACACTCGTATGGCGTCGGTAGTTTCTTAACGCAAAATAGAAACCTTAAGATGAGTCGATAGATCTCACCTGGAAGTTTTACTTCATTTCTTTTAATGCAAAACTTTGACATGATTTGGACTCTTCCTAAGATTAAAATAAGAATTTAGTATTACTAGTTTCCCCCATAAACTGATTCTGAAAGTCAAAAGGTGAAATGGGCCTCAATTTGGACACAATTCACTCCAAGATGCAGCAGTGTAGAATGTCTCAAAATAACTGAATAGGAGACAGAAGCTTGCAATGTCAGGAATAAGGACCTGTCCTTCTGATGAGTAAACATCCATCCCTACACTGTATGTATTACTTTTTGAACAACCACGCACTGTCTGGGATACAAAATTGTGAACCCTAAGACAACAAAGGAAAATCCCGCCTTCACCTTGCCCCCCCGAAAATTTCATTAGTGGTTAGGGTTAGGATTAGATTGGAGCACATACAATGCCACACGAGAAGAAGGTGTTCGGGCAACCAATGACATTCATTCAGGGGCGTGGTGAAGCTGGGAACCTCCGTTGCCATCTTAGGGTTCACAAATTTGTGTCCAGTCCAGGAAAGAGCCAGTTTTCTGCGAAGTAATTTGCATTTATTCATGGGGGACATAGACGGCTCAATTATTATTATTTTAATTTTTTTATCAGAGGAAACGATTATGACTGACCTGTCATATCCCAAAAATATGGAGGATAACAAAAAGATCATCAAATGGGCGTGAAATAGCTAAGGTAGAGCACCATCTACAACAAAAAATCTTTCTTTTTTGCTCGCCTGGTCTCACATTTTAGCAAATTCACCCAAATTTTGTAAGAACATACATTCACCAGATTATATAAAGTGGCTGAAGGATTTTAACATTTTGCTTTTTGTCAAAATTTTTTAGTTTTCAAGTCAAATCACACTCTTCTGAGAATAAAGGCTTGCAAAGAAAATGTCAGATTATTTAAATCCCAATTTTTTTTTTTTTTTACATGTTGCCAAGGAGATAAGTTGGCAGTGTTGATGAAAAAAAGAGCTTGAATATGAGACACTCTTCTCTTGAATTGCGGCTCTGCTTTCAGGACCATGGACAGCAGCGGCTTAATCGGGAGCCTCCTGCGCTGCTCAGGTCAACTACTAATAAACTTGGGTCAGTGGTTCCCCGTCCTCTCCTCGAACACAGCCGGCCCTATCAAGATATTTGATGTGCTCCTGCTCAATCACACATTAAACAACCACTCAAGCACTTGATTCGTTGCGTCCAGTGTTATTAAGGTGGAGCCCAACAAATGCTCAGGATCAGGGCAAGGGTACTTACAAAGCAGTGACCAGGGTAAATACACAAGGTGTTGGCACTGACGCCGAACTCCAATTTTACAGATTTATTTACAAAAGACCTACACTTCACTATTCTGATGGATAGCCTAAAATGGATGTATTCATTACCCAACCTGCTTTTTACCCCCCCAACCCTAAAAAAGGCTGCAGGGTATTGTCATCACGCACGGCGTCTGTCTGTCAATCTGCCCATTGGTCTGTCTGTCTGTCTATATTTGATTCCGTGCAATAACTGAATAACACCATTACCCATCATCTCCATTTTTGGTGTGAGTCTGGGGGCTGAGTAGCTACAGGTGCCCATCGATTTTGTTGGAGCTCCGGTATTCAAAACGGCAGTCAGAGCCGCCATCTTGAATTTGCATTGACATGATCTTGTTGTCCCTGTTCACGAGAAAGTTGCAAAGCTCCGCAAAACAGCTGAACATCGATGAACTGTCTTCATAACGAAATTCATGTCAAAATAGCGGTAAGTATTAAACTCTCAGTAATGCACTGATAAACTGTTCAATATGAGCTGATGAGTATTGCTCGCGTCAGCGTAGCTATTTTTTCTGGCCGTATTGCGGTGTGAGTGTGTGGGTGCGGGAGTGGGGGAGGCGGTAGACAAATATCATGCACCCACGCACACATTCATTCCTACAGCCCATTTTAGTCTCAATTTAGCTAAACATGCCCGTATTTGGCCTGGCAGAGTTAAATTAAGGGAACTACCCTCACTAACCAACTGAGATTTCGTGACTCAGTACTCAAAGGCAGAATTCAGCACAGCGGATTCAAACCACTGACCAAACTGCCTGCCTGGTTTACCTCAACTTATGAGACTATGCAGAAAAAGTGAATTTGGTTCAACAAAGGTAGAAAGATTTCTAGCTGACTGAATGCCAAGCTAATTATAAAGCGTGCGTCATCCATTGTTTCAGTTCGGAAGCATTTTGAATTATATTTTAAGTTATTAAACTGTGAGGAAAGAGCGATGAATTTCGTTAAATAAGGGTAAAAGGATCGCTAGCGTACTACACGCCACAGTAATTAGAGCATGTGTTTCACCCATTGTCTCGGTAAAGAGCTGTCATTTTGCTGGTTTTAGCTGTAGAGGACTTTATTTTTAGCTCATTAGGTAACGCATAATGTGCTGTACAAGGACAGTCCTACCTACAGCACAACAGGCATGAAATGCCTCGGATGAATACCCAGCTGCGTAAGTGGATATTATGCAATAGGCAGTAAACTGCAAGCTGCTGCAGGTTACAGTGCTTCTATAGTGAATACCATTAAACTGTAATAGTCTGTAGCTTGAGAAGTGAGTTCAGGCAGAAAACTTGAGACATGCTCTCATTCTCGCAAACGCAAGCCACTGCCCCATCCCTCTGTAAGGTGATTTCCGGATCCTAAAATCATGCCTCCGTCAGCGGCTGTGCTGTAAATTGCTCCGCTGCCAGCTAGTAACATTGCCTGCTGCTGCATCACTCTTTCCTGCTGCAAGTTAACATCCCAAATCCCACCATCACCCCAGCATCCATCCGCAGATCCTCTCCCCAAGCTCAGTAGGCTGTAGGGTTTGTTAGGGTCAGAGCCTTCGAGCCAAACTGTCATCACACATATGTGTTAATACCTCAATTAACTTTCTACATGAGAGTTGGCTGAATAAAATGTAATGACACAACCCTATATGTTAAAAAAAATTCTTGTTGATTTCCCAAAAGGCTTCATGATACCTTATTTGAGGATACTGAGTTTAAAAAGTGCAGGCAAAAAGTGCTGAATGTACCTTGGGGAACAGAACTGGACCCCTGCTGTACCACTGTTTCTGAGAGTGCACATAGTTCTCACCAGGCGCAGAGGAAGATAGAAATCATGTCTTTGTGGCAGTTTTTCTGGTGATCAAGGGACGATGCAAGACTTTTTAACCTTACAAGTGGTTGTCAAAGGTGACATCGTTATGAAAAGTGCATCAAACATTGTGAGAAAATATGACGTGCCAGAGCAAAACAGACACTACTTTTGGAATCACCAACCCAAAATTACAGAAGAGACAAGTATTGGATTTTATTCCGCAAGAATGACGCAGGGCTATGTAATGAATGCAGAATGAAGGCATATCTGTGCTCACCGTTTAACCGAAAACTAGAAAAAACCCAGTGCTGTTTCACCCAAGCCTGCGAATGCCCCAAGGGTCTCTGTCGAAACTACGTCATATCGGCCAGCTCTTCCGCACATCAACAACTCTCTGTGAAAAGAGCTACTTCCTGCCATGAATGCAGAATTTACCATTTCCTGACATTTGCCTCTGCCCCTCCTGTTCTCAGGACGCAACTCAACCTGAAAAATCCCTTTTGTAGTTCACTTTGTTAATCCCTTTAATGAATGTAAAACGCTCTGACAAATCCCCCTTTAGTCTCCTTTCACAAACTCAAAGAGATTAAAGCCTTTGTTGGTAATTTTATTTCCTC